>ML682004.1:44479648-44495061 GCA_007922195.1 Podocnemis expansa
CCTTGGGTCCTGTCTAGTGTGGTAGACCCCTGCTTCAATGGATCTGGTTCTCAGTGCCTGCTCTTGTGCTGCTATGATCAGTGCCTCAGTGCTGTCTTTTAGTCCAGCCTTTTCCAGCCACTGGTAGGATTTCCCAGTGTCAGCCACATCAGCTATCTGCTGATGGTACAGCCCATGCAGGGTCTTGTCTTGCCATGGCACTTTTTCTGCGTGATCTTCCTCCCATGTCTGCTGCTGCCTCAGGCATTCTCTCAGCAGCTCATCTTTGGGTGGCATCTTACTGATGTACTCCTGGATGCTGTGGGTTTCATCCAGGACAGTGGCTTTGACACTCACCAAACCCCGCCGGCCTTCTTTCCGGCTGGCGTACAGTCTCTGGGTGCTGGACTTGGGGTGGAAACCTCCATACATTGTGAGGAGCTTCCGGGTCTTCACATCGGCATATATAAGAGTCCAGACTGATTGCGCAGAGTGCCAAACTTAAAAAAAAAAAAAAAAAAAGTATGCCTATTTATATCACAAAGTATGTTACAATGACTTGCTGTGTTTTGATACTGTGGATTTTTTTAGTTAAACATATTCTCTTGCTGTACAGTTGAAATGGAGTAGAAGAGATTCTGTCTTTATACAGCCTTGAGACATTGTATTCTCATTGGGTTGAAGTTCACATCTGCCCTTCCACCCTCCTCGGTCCCTACCTACCAAGCATATGCCTTTCAGCAGTGAGTAAACAAACACACACTCCCATGGTGTCTGAAGGAAAACCAGGGACACAGTTCACTTCCTCAGGAATAAATAAATTGAGGCTATGTGGTGAATGCAGACTGGAATGATGAGTGGTTAAACTGCCATGTCAGGCTGTTTTTGCTGTTTCCTGCCAATCTAACCTAGCCTGAGTCCATAGCCTGGAAATCAAACATTGAACAAGACTGAGGAGCTTGCCCCCTTTTTGCCCCAATAAATTGTTCCCTATTGTGCTTTCCTCAGTGTTCTATCCAGCTTTTAAAAATGACTCCAGCAATGGGGCTCTTGTGGAGCCCACTCCACAGTCTAACTAACCCAGCTCACCTTTGGGAGGATTTTCCTACTAAACTAAGTATTCTATGGCTCAAACATTTGAAGGGGCAGGGAGCTGTTTGACTGGGATTGTCACAGTTTAATGGCTCTGTATACAGGGAATGTTCAGCTATTGGGGGCCTAATGGGGTGTGCATAGTGACTCGTTATAATACATACCTATCCAGAGTATAGTGTGTGTTAGGCATGCTCTGGAAAGACAGCAAGGAAGTGACCTTCCCTTAAATCCACAGGGGAGCCTAACTAGGTGGACAAGGACCCTTTTCGATGTGTGAAACTTTCATAGTCACAGACAGAGAGCAGTGTCTTCGGCTGTCTACACTAGGAAAAGTTAGTTCAAATTTGTTAATTTGAATTAAGTTCGAGCTTAGTTTGAACTAAACTCGAACTTATGAGTTTGAATTAACAAAGTGGACTAATTCAACTTAACATTAAGTCAAATTAGTCCACTTTGTTAATTCAAACTATCTGTCCTTAATTCCAATTTATTAAATTCGAACTAAGGATTAATCCTAGTCTACACCATCCTTAGCTTGAACTAAGGATTGAACCAAGGGCTTAGTTCAAACTAAACGGCAGGTTTTACTAATTTGAACTAAGCTTTCGTTAGTTTTAATTAAGGAATTCCTTAATTTGAACTGATGAAAGCCTAAGTGTAGAAAGATACTAAGTTAGTTTGAATTAAGACGCTTTAATTCAAACTAAGTTGCAAGTGTAGACATACCCCTTGTGCTTAGCTCTCCACTGGCTTGCTCCTCGCACAGCCACTTACACTATGCAAGATTAATTTAAACGGCTGACTTGGTAGTGCCACCCTTGGCCACTTCGTGCTCTTTCTGCACATGTATATAAATGAAAACATAAGGGCTATGTCTACACTAGGGGCTTAAGTTGACCTTAACAAAGCCCAGGCTACATTTCATATTTATTGTCGACTTAAAGCATTTGCTTTAATTATTTAAATCAACTTTATTAAGTTGACTTAAGCCAGTGTAGCCTAGCATTCGGCTTAAATTGACTTAAATGGTCTCCTGGCCATCTGAAACCTTCCTCACAAATAGGAAGTGGATGTCCTGGCCAATCCCAGGCAGGATAAAGCCCAGCCTACCCTGCGCCACAGCCACAGCTAGCCAGGATTCTGGCCGTGTTGCAGGAATGGCCGAGGGCTGGCAAGGAAGCAGGCCCCCTCCTGGACCCATCAGGAGATCCTAGATCTCCTGGCTGCGTGGGGGGGGGGGATAAGTCCATACCCAGCTGGCTCCAGAGCAGCCAGAGGAACCAGGAGGCATATAGGATCATCTCCAACACCCTGGCGGAGAAGGGCCACACCCGCAATACCCAGCAGGTGAGGTGAAGATCAAGGACCTCTGTCAGGGCTACCACAGGGCCTGGGAAACCATTAAGCACTGGGGGGGGGCAGCCACCACCAGGTGCCCCTACTACACTGAACTGCACAGTTTCCTGGGCCAGGAGGCGGACACACAGCCAGCCTGCACCGTTGACACCACTGAGCCCCCCTCTCAGGACAATGACCAAGAGGAGGGCTTGGTGGCCAAGGACGTGGTGCTCAGCCGGGGGGGGAAACCAGCACCCCAGCACAGGGCACCATGCTGGCCGCAGCAGTGCCATCCTGGAGCTGTTCCCTGCCCAACACCAATCCCAGGGATACAGGGGGAGCCCCCCTCCCCCAAGGAAGACACAGGTGAGGGAACATTGCACCAGACCCCTGGTGCAGCTGCCAGTGAGTGCTCCTGCCCAGCAGGCACAGTGGGGCAGGCAGGGGGGAGAGAGACTGCAGGCAACAGGGCATGAGGACAGGCAGGATCCTGTGGGGGGGGGGGGTGCAGTGGCCCTCCCATTGGGGCCCACAAGGGCAGGGGGCCATGTGTTGGGGGGGGGGGCCAGAGCTGAGCAGGGTGAGGGCCTGGCAGAACATGGGGTGGAGGCACTGTCGGTGTGACAGCCAAGGTCAGACAGCATGTACCCAACACCCCTGGCACAGGGCCTCAGGAGAGACCCCCAAGGCAGGGCTTCCTGGGGCTCACCACCCTGGGCACTGCAAACCCCCCACCCAGAGCAGCAGAGCATAATGGTGTATACTAAGAGGTCCCTGTCCCAAAGGACAGGGGGAGTGGGAAGCAGGGGGATGGGCATGGGACAGAAGCCTGCACTCTGCACTACCTAATTGGGGTACCTCTTGTTCTTCATTTCTCTTCTTCAGCCAGGGGCATCACTGGCGACTAGCACACAGGGCGCGTGCCTCAAGCCTCGGTGCCAGTGCCCCAACTGCCTGGGGCAGCCCCTGCCTCTCCCGGCCCTGTCCCTGACCAAGGATCCAGGCCAGGATGCCCACAGCGGCACCCGCCTATCCTCGCTGGGGATCAAGGCCGGGACACCCACAGCATCACCTGCCTCTCCCAGCCCCAAACCAGCTGGGGACATGGGGCCAATCTGGCAACAGTAGGAGCCCAACACTGGATCAGTGGCCGGGGGCAGGACCTGGGCAAAAGCCCCGGGTCTTTCCCTGGGGAAGCAATGTTCCTGCCTGCAGCCCCTGCACCCGTGACACTGGCCACTCCTGGGGTGCACCCAGACCTGAACCAGAGGACTTGGGGGGGGCATCGTGCAGGGAGGGGGGTCCTTGAGCACCACCTCCACCTCACGGAGCTTGCTGAAGCAGATCTCTGAGCCTGGTGGGAGCAGCAGAGGCAGGAGGATGACACTCACTGCAGGGTTTAGCAAGCCCAGATGGACCACCTGATTGACCTTGTGGAGTACCAGACCCAGGTCCTGGAGCACCAGACCCATGCCCTGGAGTATCTTGCTTGGACCAGAGCACTCAGCAGACTGAGGCTCCCCCTTTCTGGGACTCCAGCTGCAGTCCCCATCACTATACCTCCAGGACTCTGGGTGGTTGGCTGCAGGCTCAGGACCTGCTGGTCCAAGGCCACTAGGCACCCACCTCCACCCCACCCCTGTCATTCCCCCTGAATACCCCCTCATTCTCCCCAAGCTCCCTCATTCCCTCCAAAGCCCCCAACACCCTCAGCTCCCCTCAATAAATAAAGCACAGCCACACCATCATTCCATTCGCAGTCCATCATTTTATTGTGTTAGGGACAGGGAAGAGATGGGTAGGAGGGGTGTGAGGGCGGGTGGGGTTGGTGATGGTGCTTAGAAGACTCATCCTCAGGATGGCCCCCACAGTGGCCTTGCTGGTGCTGAACAGGTGGGCCCTGGCGTGGTAGTAGTTTGGGGTTGCCATCTTCCAGAGGGCAAAGGCCACTCACTTGTCCAAGGGCAGTGTGGGTCAGAGCTGGGTTTTGGTGCACTGCAGAACCAGGGTGAGCTCATTGACCAGCTAGAGGCAGGTGCTCTTTCTCATCTGCAGGGTCTGCAGCCACTGTTCATCATCGCAGGTGGTGAAACCAATGCAGTGCTACAAGTCACTGCTCGTTTCCCATGCCCAGGTGCACGTGTGCATGGAGCGCACCCTGTCCACATCAGCTTCCAGGTAGGGCGAGGGGGTTGGCCTGCTCCTGTGCTGGCAGTTGCCCTCTGTTGCTTGGCCCAGAGCTGGAGGAATCTGGCCAGTGAATGGAGGGTGTGGAGTGCTATGCTGGTACATTGCTAGAACACATTGGGGTCCCTGACCGCCTCAGGCTCCATGTTGCCACACACAGTATGGAGGGTGGTCACTTACTTCTTGTTGTAAAGAAATGGCCAGGAGGGAGGGCATATCTTTCTGTGGTGTACTGTGGGCCAGCTACCCACAATGCACCACTCCTAGGGCTACCAAGCCAGTGTGGACGTGGGCAGTCTCCTGGCATTTTGAGTGTGGACTCTGTAAGCTGGCTTAACAAGGTCTACTTTTCACCACTTGAAATAGACCTTATTAAGATGGCTTAACTGAGCTCTCTAGTGTAGACATAGCCAAGGTGAAGGCAGTGTAGAAACAGGACCTCTATGGCTGTGTTCACACAAAGGGGGTTATTTCGATATAAGTCATTTCAAAACAACTTATATCGAAATAACACCTTATTTCCAAATAACTTACGCCGAATTAATAAAAAGTTACTTCGAAATAAGGAAAAAGGCAGGAAACGAAATAGCAAGTTCACAGTGTGAACATGCTATTTCGCTTGGGGAGGGGGCTGCAGGCACCAGTGGGGTTCAGCGCAGCCCAGCGCTGATCCCCGCCAGTGTCTGCAGAGCAGGGCTGCAGGCACCCACGGTGCTCAGCACAGCCCAGTGCTGATCCCCGCCGGCTTAAAGCCCATGCTGCCCCCAATCCCGCCATGGGTCGTGGCGGGTTTGGGGGCAGCCTGGGCTTTAAGCTGGTGGGGATCAGCACTGGGCTGTGCTGAACCCTGCGGGTGCCTGCAGCCCTGCTCTGCCGGCCAGGGGACACCCCTCAGCACCCTGGCCAGGGTGCTGAGGGTTCCCTGGTCAGGGTGCTGAGGGGGCAGCCCTTCAAATGTTGTTTCGGAACACCTTGTTCCGAAACAACATGTTCACACGTATTGTTTCGAACCAACGGTTTTGAAACAAGGTTGTTTCGCCCCCAAATGGGGTTTAACTTGTTTTGAAACAACACCGTTGTGCGTCATGTGAACATGCAATTGTGTATCATGTGAACATGGGGTTTTTTTGTTTCGAAACAACCTTGAAACAAAAATGCTGTGTGAACACAGCCTATGAGTATGATATGGCAAAGGTAAAGGGTCACGTTCTATTAATACTTTGTACACCACACAAAAGCCAGCGTGATCTCCCTATTTATACTAATGCTTTTGTTTATACTAATACTCTTCTTTATACTAGTGCACTTGTTGCCAAAAAAAACCAATGGCATATTGGGCTGCATCAGTAGGAGTGTTGCCAGCAGACTGTGGGATGTGATTATTCCCCTCTATTCAGCACTAGTGAGGCCGCATCTGGAATACTGTGTCCAGTTTTGGGCTCCACACTACATAAAAGATGTGGACAAATTAGAAAGAGTCCAGTGGAGGACAATGAAAATGATTAGGGGGTTGGGGCACATGACTTACAAGGAGAGACTGAAGGCACTAGGCTTATTTAGTTTGCAGAAGAGAAGACTGAGGGGGCATTTGACAGCTACTTTCAACTACTTGAAGGGATGCTCCAAAGACGAGGGAGCTAGGCTGTTCTCAGTAGCAACAGAGGACAGAAAAAGGCGCAATGGCTTCGCGCTGCAGCTGGGGTGGTCAAGGTTGGATATTAGGAAAAAACTTTCTCACTAGGGCGGTGGTGAAGCATTGGAATGGGTTACCTAGGAAGGTGGTGGAATCTCCATCATTGGAAACATTTAAGGCCCGGTTAGATAAAACCCTGGCTAGGATGATTTAGTGGGAGTGGCCTGCTTTTAGCAGGTGGTTGGACTAGATGACCTCATGAGGTTCCTTCCAGCCCTGTGATTATCCTTAGAGGAAAGGGAGTGAAAGCCTAAGTGGTATACTGACAGGGATCTAAGGCCTAGCAAGCATTTTGGACCTTAAATACCCAAACTCAATATAGATACATGGTGTCCCTGGTGCCAGTTCCCCTGTGGCGGTTTGAATGACCTCATCTGGCTCCTACTTTGGGAAGTCTCTTGCTATTGGGTATAGGTGCCACGTGAACATAGATTTAAAGAAGCTGTCTGCATACCAATGAAGACACTGGTTGTGCAAGAAGTATCCTCACCTCCTAGCACCAAATTCCCAGATGTGAGTAGGAATTGCTCCTGTTCAGTACATTTTGCCATTCCTACCCCATGCCAAGATTTATGAAAGGTCTTTCTTAACCAGTATTCTCCCCAGGACTTGAAATTAGGGGGGCATAGAGGGTGCTCACTAATTTGGTATAACACTGTTACTAGCTGACAACCAAAGGGCTGTTAGGAAATTTGGAGGGGTGCAGGGGGTGAGGGAGAGGTGGTAGGGAAATCCCTGTTCTTAGCAATGTTGCTGTCTCTCTTCCAGTGGCTTGGAGTCCTCCTGTGTACTAGTGAGCATCTTCTGGCAGTTTTGCATTTCTTCAAGTGTTTGGATTGCTAATTAGAGAAATGATTCCTGCATGTGTGATAGACAAAGTATGTGACTGATACACACACTTTCATATACATGTTTAACCCTTCTGCCAGGGCAGGCTGGCAGAACAAGAGCCGGGTTCTATGCCTCAGGGTTTCCCAGTAATGTAACACCACCAACCGGCTCGAGCCCCCACCTAGATTTCTGGAAAATCCTGCACTGTTTCCTGGGCACCCCAAAGAGGTAAGGCTTCCCCACTCACAAGCACAAGTCTGAGTGTAGTAAACAAAACTTTTAATAGTAGCAAAACAGAGTGTAAAAGGCCAAATAACAGAAATCAGCACTGATCTAGCAAATCAGTACAGGGTAAAGTTCCAAACAACCCACACCACATAACAGAACATACAAGACTTAATGGCAAAACCAGCACTGATCTGGGGAATCAGTGCTAATCAGGCCTCCGACATGATCCCACATATCATAACAACAAAGGTAAACTCGCTAGCAAAATTGGCACTGATCTGGAGAGTCAGTGCTAACTAGGCTCCCAACCAATCCTAGGGTTCGTAGGGAGTGTCTTTCATGCCAGCTCTCCACTGGTGCCATCAACTGGCCACTCACTCCATCCAATAGCACCATCCCTCAGCTCCACCCACTGTCTGCCAGCTCCACTCATTGGTCACACATGCCACCCAGCACGTCTACTGGCTTCATCTGCTGCTCCTTTTTAGTAATTTCAGCTCAGAGAGAGGGTTTTCTCTCTTTCTCTAGTAATGTTAGATCAGTGAGAGTTTGCTTCTCTCTTTAGTAATTCCAGCTCTTAACTTCAAGTAGCTGCAAACAGCTATCTCTGCTTAAATGACCAAGGCGTCAGAAGAAGCCTAGCCAAATCTATCATTAGACAGGGAATGCAATAGGGGGAGAGGCAAAGATAGCCTCAAACCCCCCCCCCCCGGTCTTTCAACTTCTTTCAGGCTGAAACACGCAGTTGCCTTTCCTACAAGCCTCTTCTTAACTAAGGGTAGTTTTTACCCTTTAACTAACCCAGACAGATTTGAATCAGAGAGTAGCAATTTACCATGCTAATCCAGGACCCATGCAGATTGGGTGCCACGCCTCAGAAGCTGTTAGGCACAGTTTCTAAGCCTACCTTACACATGTAACCCTTCTGCTGGGGCAAGATGGCAGAACGAGGGCCGGGTTCTATTTCTAGCTCTTTCCAAATAATGTTATAGCACCAATCAGCTCAAGCCCCCACCCAATTTTCTGGGAAATTATGCACTATTCCCTGGTCACCCCAAAGGGGTAATACTTCCCCACTCGCAAGCACAAGTCTGAGTGTAGTATACAGAGCTTTAATAGTAATAGAAAAGAATGTAAAGACACAAGAGCAAAATTGACAATGATTTGGAGAATCAGTGCAAAACAAGATTTCCACCAAAACCCCACACAGCATAACACAACATATAAACTCAATAGAAAAGCCAGCACTGATCTGAAGAACAGTGCAGAATATGATTCCCAACAAAATCCTGAGATATGTAGGGAAGATCCCTCATGCCAACTGTCTGCTAGCGCCACCCACTGGTCACTCATGCTGCTGCTCACACCATTCATTGGCGCCACCCACTGGTCACTCTCACTGCCCAGCTGTTTACCGGCCACTCACACCATCTGCTGGCTCCTCCCACTGTCCACCAGTGCCACCCACTGGTCACTTTCACTGTACAGCCATCCACTGGCACCACCCACAGTGATTTCAGCTCAGAGAGAGAGTCTCCTCCCTCAGTCATTTCAGCTCTTAGGGAATCACAGCCCTCAATGATTTCAGCTCTTTAAGTCATAACACTGCAACAGCTCCTTTGATTAAAATAACAAAGAAAGATGCCACAAGAAGCCTGGCCATTGATCTAGTTTTTGACAGTGGGGCAGGAGTGAGGCAGTGCCTCAGGCATAGCTCTAGACTGAGCTAATGGTAACCCCAACCCCTTTCTACCTTCACCAGGCTGACAACAGAGAGTTGGTTCCTCTTTCAAGTTCTTTTGCTAATGGTGACTTTTTGCCCTTTAGCTAACCTAAAGAGAGGTTGAACAATCAAACGCGTAGCATATTACAAAAAGACAGTATTTCATGTTTCCCTTCAATAACATTACAGATATTGACAGATCTGTAATTGAATCAACCTAGAAACCATTAACCATCATGCCCTGCAGCCACCAGTGAGAATATGCTAATACCTAATTGTGTTCTTTGTGCTCATGAAAATACAAAACCCATGCAGATTAGTTGCCCCCATTTCAGCTGGACAGCACAAGAAATGCTGTGACTCTACACCTGCCTTAGGTACAATATTCCATTTAACAATACTACATTAAAAGAATGTTAGGGTTGCAAAGTAAAGCACTCAAGGCTGCCTCTGCAACCGTAACACATCCCCCATGCACATATCCATTATGATAAAGCATCTTTAATTACACTATCCTCTATTATTTTTACCAAAGAAGTCCTGCATTGTTTGGTTTGCAGGATGGATCGTGCTCAGGAAACAAGGCAGCTAGTCAACAGGTCCTTTGGTCCTCACTGGTGACTGTGTGGTCCCACACCTCATTTACTACACACCAGTAAAGAGAATTACGGTAGGCAAGTGTGCTATGCACACTAACCTCATTCACAATGTATTACACAACTGGGCCAGTGAATAGGGCAGGCAGCTTTGAAACCCAGACCAATTTGCTGCACAATTTACTTAGACCCTTTCTTGTTCCACAGTCATCTTTACTGATTATAGATCACAACCATCTACTCATCACACCAGAAATACTGTGCTCTACTGCATTATTCCCTCATCGATATCCCATAAATCTTGAGACATCTTCTATGCAAAAGAGATTTCCATGCCTTTAAGACACATGCACATCGACAGAGCCTTAGTCTTTTCATTTAGCATAATCCAGTGAGCATGTGTGAAATCCTATATTTAAACCATTGCAACTAGTCAAATCTAATCTAGTTTTCACTGGATCAAGGCACATTTTATACTTCAGGGCACATGCCAGACTCTGCTCTATGGATGTTAGAAAGAAACTTTCCTCACAGGCAGGCAATTTCATAACTGTCTCCTGCAAGGTGATCTGTACCTTCCTGTAATGTAGCTGATAAGCCACAACTAGGGATGGGTTAAGAGTGACTCAGACTAGTGGTCCAGCTATTGCCCTATGATTTACGGACTTAGTATCAGATTTTAGAAGGGTATTCAGACTCCTACAGATGCAGATAGATGCTAGTTGGATTGTCAAAAACATTTATTGTCTTCAGGAGCTAATTACTTAAAAAACATGGCCCCAGGTTCCTGCCAAGTTTTCTGTTTATATCCTTAGCTGTTAATGCAAGACATCATCACAGAAAATTTCTCAGCATTCCTTATATGCTTGAAAATAGGTCAACCATTTTAAATAAAACTTTCAGAAGAAGCTCACTAGCTGACAGTAAGCATGTCACTGTTCAGGTCCAAACTTTGAGAAAGTTGTAAGTCACAAAGTGACCCTTCATAATGGAAACATGCCACTTTAACAACAGGCATTCCTCAGAGCACCACTTATTAGAGAGCTACGTGTATGCCTATGGAATCAAAGGACTGGAAGGGACCTCACATGGTTTTCTAGTACAGTCCTCTGTGCTTAAGGTGCAGAACCAAACACTACCTAGACCAGTGTTTTTCAGACTATGGGTCGTGACCCAGTACGGGCCCATGGACCCTCAGGTATTGGGTCGTGGTACCCTGCTGTTGCCATCACCAAAGACCAGAATGTATTGCTTGGCGCTGATTAGGCCTCGACTGGGCCAGCTTGCTGCTGAAGGCAGTGGGGTGGCAGCATGGGGCCCACCAAACTGCATGGCACGGAGTAGTTGCCCTGCTCACTCCCCCCACCTCCACTCCCGGGACAGCCCTGCTTTACTAATTTTTACCACTATTCTCTTCAGGGGTGTTGCTGGCACCAGGTACGGGGCTCAGCCCTGAGTCCCAGCGCCAGAGCCCCTGGTCTTTTTTTGGGCCTAGTTTGTTCACATCTTTCCTGAAATGCCGCACCTTGAACTGGACGCAATACACCAGTGGAGGCTTCATCAGTGCAGAATAGAGCAGAAGAATTATGTCTCATGCTGTGTTTACAACACTTCTGGTAATAGATCCCAGAATGCTTGCTCTTTTTTTTGTTTTGTTTTGTTTTGTTTTCCACATTGTGACTCTGCTGACTCATATTTAGATTTTGATCCACTAAGAGCTCCAGATCTCTTTCCGTAGCACTCCTTCCTAATCAGGCATTTCCCATTTTGTATGTGTGCAACTAATTGTTCCTTCCTACTCCCTCCTAAGTGGAGCACTCTGCATTTGCCAATATTGACTTTCATCCTATTTATTTCAAACCATTTCTCCAGTTTGTCCCAATAATTATGAATTTTAATCTTACCCTCCAAAGCATTTGTAACCCCTCCTAACTTACTAATAGCTGCAAACTTTATAAGTGTACTCTTTATGCCATTATCTAAATTGCTGAGGAAAATATTGAACAAAATGAGACTCAGAAACTGATCCCTGCAGTACCCCCCTTAATATGTCCTTCCAGTTTGACTGTAAATCACTGGTAACTACTTTCTGGGAACAGTTATCTAACTAGTTATGTACCCACCTTACAGTCTGACGAAGTGAGATTTTCTCCCATGAAAGCTCATGCAATAAATAAATTTGTTAGTCTTTAAGTGCCACAGGGCTCCTTGTTTGTTCTCCCGGGTTTGCTTCTAAGAAGGTCATAGGAGACAGCATCAAAAGCCTTACTAAAGTCTAGATACACATTTCTAAAGATCCAAAGGGGTAGCCGAGATAGTCCTTACAAGATGTACCACGCCTACTGCTTCCCTGCAACCACAAGGCTTGTTACTCTGTGAAAGAAAGTTATTAGGCTGGTTTAACGGTAGGTTACTTACCAGTAACCGTCCTTCTTCGAGATGGGCTGCTTGGATTCATTCAGTATTAGGTGTCTACATGCCACAGCACACAACTGGCTGGAACTTCTTTTAGCCTTAGCCTGTCAGTACAGGGCTGGCAGCCACTGCCCCCTGGCCATATATATGGCCTCAGCCCTGCTCCTCCCCAGTTCCCATTAATCACTAACTCCGAGTAGCGGGGCTAGCAGGAAGAGACTGAATGAATCCGAGCAGCCCATCTTGAAGAAGGACGGTTACTGGTAAGTAACCTACCGTTCTTCTTCGAGCGCTGCTCGGATACATTCAGTATTAGGTGACTGCTAGCCGTACTGTGGAAGGTGGGCAGAGTTAGACTTTATCCGCCGTCAGCACGGCTACCCACAAACAGCACAACCCCCAAACTGGGTGAAGAAGCAGTGGGCCACCAGGCACATTCCAATGGACACACCACCAAGTGCAAGATCCTCAGGAGGAGGCATGCATCAGAGTGCTGAGGGGTGATTTGCCACTCTGTCAGGGGCCTATAAGCCTAACAGGGGCAGTCCCCAGTTCATTGTTGAGGAATTTGCTATATCAGAATAGCAAGAAGAACCTTGTCACCAGCAAGACCGTTTAGTGTAGGACGGTTTTCCCTTCCTAGAAGAAGCGACTCCTGAGAGACGCAGTCGTGATCCAGGGCAACAGATTCCCACAGCTGCACGCGAATGGCAAGGGTGGAATAATTGCTGCCCTTGCCACCTCAACCCCAAAAGGGGGAGGTGAGTTGGTTAAGTAGTAACCAAGACTGGGGCAGGGAGCACATTGCCTAGCCAAATGGGAGATAGGCGAAAGGCCTTCTCCATAGGCATACTGGCAGGAGATGCCATAGGTAGGGTTGATAAGGGGCACCCTAACTGAGGCGTCTCAGCTCCATATGGAAGCTAACGCAGGAAGAGGGGTACGAGGAAGGAGTGAGTGGGGACCCCTACCCCTCCATCCGTTGATGCATGGGGATGAAAGGCCTGGAGGGAGGGCCGCAGAATAAGTCTTAGATGCTTGGCAGACCCACCTCTGAGGCCCGGGAACGTCAGAGACACTCCTTCAGGGAGGTCATCATAAATGGAGACGGGGACATCTCAGAAGGGCCTTTCCTTAGAGGTAACCCTTAAGCTGGTTATTGTAGTAAAAAGAGAGCCTTAGGAACACCCATCCTAGTATCAGGAGAGAAACTAGGAGAAAGTGATTGAATTCCCCATGTTAGGTTGTCCGCAACCAAAAAGGGGGGCAATGACCTGAGGTAGGAGTGATGAAAACATCATGGGGTTCTGGTGGTGGGGAGGGTTTACGTAACTTCAGCACTTGGTGCGCATTTCTATCCTCTGCTCCTGTACTCTACTCTTTCGGTACTTAGGGAGAAGTGTGCTGAATTAAGGGAAGGAGTATCTGGCCATCTCTGTAGATGGGTCAGGTTCACCTCAAACGTCATGCTTTCAACTACAGGATCAGAGTGTTGGAAAGGGCAGCAGCTCAGAAGGCATTCTTATCTCTCACTTCTGTGGAGAGGAAGTCAACCTTCATAACATAGCTGAAATGACTCATTCTAGTGGCGAGTGCAGGTGTTGGGTCCCAGCTACAAAAGGCCAACTACGAGGGACCTTGCATAGGTCCTGATGAGGAGAATGGCAACACCTTCAGCAAGATACAAGTTGGATGTGGTATGTAACTCCTGCTCCAAGGGAAGGAATATTATTGGTGCGCCACCCCACGTATTGGAAGGGTTAAGGCTTGGGCAGGTCCCTGTTGGGAGGAGGGAAGGATCCCAGGAAGAGGAGAGAAGTATAAGGCAACCCTTAGTTAGGGAAGACAAGAGAGAACTGCTGTGTTCTTTAAGGAACACAGAGGGGCAAGAGGGAACATTATGAAAAACGTCACCCATAAGGCATTGGGCTTTCCAGTCCATTAAGGACTACAAGCTTCCTTGGGCCAGAGTTCTGCAGGGGAACTACCCTGAGCTGGAAACTACAGGTCCTCAAATGGCTCACTCAGATGTACAAGTGTCGATGGTGGTTAGAAGTTCTATCCCCTACTATCTCCCTTCATAGCAATTCTAGGGAGGAGAGGGGTGCAATAGAGAGGTCAGGGCAGCTCCTAGGTGGCTGTCTAGAGCTTACGGGGGAAGTGACCCTTGCCTGGTAGAGGGAGGCACCAGAGCAGAGGAGGTTCCAGTCAATGGTTAAACTGGGGTCCACTCGTGGGCAGAAGAACCAGTGTAAAGTGGTGAAGGTCCTTGGGAAGGAAGGGTAGCAGCTAAAAAGGCAAAAACCCCTATAGTGAGACTCAAGGACCTCACAGGCAGAAGCCTAATACGAGTCTGAAGAGCATGGCCCTGATATAAAGGGGCACTGCCTGGGGGGGGGGAAGGCAGGAGAAGATAGAGGGCAAAGGGAGATGAGCTTGCCCACTTACCCGTCACCTAGGGGGTGGGGGCATCATCCCGCAATAGCTTCCCCCTGATCCATTGCAAGCTAACACGGATGAGGAGTGCTCTCAGGGTAGCGACATGGGAACGTCCCCTTTCAGTGTGCCCGACTGGGAAGGAGTTCCCAAAGCGTAGGCATCCTGCTCTTGACCCAGAGGGCTATAGGTTTTTGGGTTTTTTTTGCAGGGCACTATGTGCCCACTTCACATACCTCTATGACATCCAGGTCCCCACCGAGGCGCCAGGGCGTATGCATCTGGAAGCAAGTGCGTATGAGGAGAATTCTCTGGTGGCCAGGCCCTTACTTGATCCAAAGGGTATTGGAAGGGAAGAGGGAGGCACATTGTTCCCAGAGAGGAGGAAGAGGTGTCCTGGCTGGATTCATAGCTAGAGAGCGGCACTGAAAGGGCTCTGGTGCCGACCAAGCACACGGTGCCGAGTTGGAGGCCAATTGCGGCTGTATTCACAGCTGGAGAGCAGCACTGAGAGGGCTCCAGTGCATGTTCCCTCTAAGCTGCGCTGGCGCACTGCAGCGCAGCCCGCCGCAGCCGCCAGCGCAGGGAAGGCAGCCGGCAGCGCACTGCCGGCAGCCAGACTGCTTCGAGGGAGCTCCTGTGGAGCAGGGAGTTTTGAAAACTCCCACTCAGAAAAGCTCTAACGGAGCATGCCCAGAAAATCTGGGCATGCTCTGTAGAGCTTCTCTGGCCCAGGAGTTAGGGCTGGGCCTGCCTCGAGTCCAGCCCCAAGGTAAGTTTGTGGGGGCTGGGAGGGGGGGTGAGCAGGAGCAGGGGGGCGTGCTGCCGGGAGCGGAGGGGAAGGGCTGGCAGGAGTGGGGGGGGGCTAGCAGGAGCGGGGGGGCGATGCCGG
>ML682004.1:44500061-44519254 GCA_007922195.1 Podocnemis expansa
CTAGAGTAATAGCTTCCCTACCACCTACATCCTCCCTTCCAAACTTCTGCTTCACATTACAAAACGGGGCGAAGTGGAAAAAGTGGCATGGGTAAAGCAATAAAGGGAAAATGTGGATAGGGAGGAAAGAGTGGATCTGGGGAAAGTGGCAACTGGATTTTAGAGGATTTCCTTTCTCTTTTTCTCCCTCATCCTTCTTTGCCTCAGAGTCAAATTCTTCCCTTCCCATAAAACACACTGATGACCCCTCCTCCCAGAAGGCACACATTGACTGGTGCTCCCTCCACATACAGAGCCTCTCTGATCAGCCATGAGTGGTGGTCCCCAGAAGCACAGATCCTCTGTCCTCATAAATACTGGTGTCCACCCCACATACCAATATTAACTGAAAGGAGAGGGATCCAGTTAACTCTGAGGTTCCTCCCCCACACACAGAGCTACCTTCCTTCCTTCTCCCATTAATACAGATGTCCCAGTTATACTCAGACCACAGCAGTTGTGGGGGACCCCACTGTCTCCACCTCTCCCACCTTCAGGATTCCACTCCAGTTCCTGAGCATCAGCTTACTCTGCAGTTGCTCCTTCCCTAACTCCCCACTTGGTGCTATATGAAGCCAAGGAAGATGGAGGTTCTCCACTGACTGCCCTCCCCACCCACCACCACCCCCAGCCTGAGGCCATCCAGGACTTTCTTACACACAGGGCTGGGAGCTGGAGAGGTGAGAACAGACTGAGTGCTGTTCTCATCCCCACCCTTTAATCACCAAGGGAGCTCTGCTGTTCCATGAGCTGGGGAGAAAAGCTTTGACTGGCGGTTGTGGAGTAGAAAAAATACCCCCATCGCCTCACACCTCTAGGAGGCTCTGGAGATCCCAGAGAGTTGGCGGCCCTGCTTTTGCCTTGCTGGGGGTGGGCAGCTGTAATTTGGGGACTGTTCAATAGGACACTGTTTCCTACCACAGACTTGCCTGTGTGGCTGTTTGCTTCCTTGTTGCCTCCTCTCTCTGTTTCCCTTTGATTTAGTCCCTGAATATTTCCACACTGAGCCCTTGGTTCCTCAGCTGCTATCTTGTTTCCTTTTAAGTTGTTGCTGATGATATCTATTTGACATCTTACCCTTCAGCCCAGCAGGCTGTAGGTGGGAGGTGGCAGTGGCATGGACTGGGGGTTCAGGACGTTACTGCTGTGAGACCCAAAGCAGGTCCTTTGGAAGAACTGGTTGAGTGCTGCGGGCAGGCAGTTGGAGTTGGCTCAAGTGTCTGGTGGAAAGGCTTTTCAGATAGATGGCTGGGGAGAATGAGAAAATGGAGTGGGCTTATTTCACAGCAGGAGAGAACTGTGCTAGCCAGGGTGTGGCCATGTTAGAAGGAATGAGGGGGTGGGAAAGTAAGAAGGGAAGCATGGCCTCACCCTAGATCCCTGTCTGCAATTTAGTGAGGGTATTTATAGTCATTCTTTAGGTCCTAAAGGACAAGAGAGGAATCCTGTAAGTGAGGCTGCTGAAAGATCCAAGCTGGCCTAGTCTCAGCTCTGACTCAGAGCTAGAGCAGCACTTAGCACTGAAACGTGTATCTGTTTGCTGCCCACGAACCACCTGCTTGAGTGGAATCAGCTTGGAGAACACTAAGAACTCACCAAGGGAGGGGGGCAGAGGACCTTCCCAGTGTTCACCTGGAACTATGTCACTCTCTGGTGGCTCTCTTGGTTTTGGTGGCATGGGGGGAGGCACACTTAATCAGCCCTTGTGATCAGTGCTGGAAAGCAGACACTTCAAAGAATGCTGTGCATGGAGGGTCACCAAGACAAGGCTCCAGTGCTCACAGACCACATAGACTGGAGTGAGCTGCTTAGGACAGGGCTTCTTGGGCAAGAAGTCTGGTACTCTTCTTCACTAAGAAAACTAATGGAGGAAGGGGAGGTGCAGTTCCAAGTGTCCCTATAACATAATTTCAGTAAGCAATCAGAAAACCAAATAGACCCTGTCACCCTGGGATCCAATAGTTTAATAAAGGTATGGAATGACTTTGCAATGCTGTAAGTGAGAGCCAATCCCACATCAGGCAAATGCTGTAGAACACAAGTTAAACTCCAGCAAAACCCAAAGGGCCAAATTCAGATCTCCTGTAAATAAATACAGTTTCACTAGACCATTTCCTCTGCCTCTTTGTTCTCAGCTTTTCTGTTCTTTGACCCCTACAGACTGTTCTGTCCACTAAAGGCTTCCATTTGGGCCTTGCTCAGGGATTCAGGATTTGCCCCTAAGTAAGTAATGTGCTTTGGGATCAAATCAGATGTATTAATACTATTGTACTTTTAAAACAGCACTACCAAAATGCAACAGAATCCATTGGTGAGAGCTTAGCCATTCTATGAATACCTTGAAAGAGAGATGTTTTTCTAATGGATTATCAGCTGATTATTTCCTCCTGAAGGCATTCTATTCAGATGACCAGTCAGCACTAAAACCTACTGATGGTGGTTAAGTTGGTGGAATAAAAAAATGTAAATCCTTTTAGTTTCACCCATGTGCCTTTGAAAAATCTTAACATACTTAGAAGAAAAATGCACTTAATGGTTGAGCTTTCTAGACCTTACTCAACATGATGATATTTATCCGTCTAGCTATAATGCACCTTCAGACCCCTGTGAGGGGAGGGGGTTCATATTCTCCTGCTGACTGCATCACATATAACAGGGTTCATCATCTCCCAAACATCCCAACTTGACCTACGGTGACAGTGCAGGTTCTTGTTCCCCTTCCTTCAATGTCCCCTTTTTTTAGGATCCTTAATAACTCCACTGAGGAATGTGTCCAATAACGACACCCCCCCACCCCCGCAATCAGCTTTATTAACATAAAATAAATGTAAAGTCTCCTCTCCCCCACTCTCACACTTGGCACAGCACCTTCTCCTTGGGGTCTCTTTTAGCTGAGTACAGTTTTTCAGCCCTCCACAGACCCTGGTCAGTCTCTCCCCTCAGCCCACCCTGGGTTCCTTTAAGCATTTCCTGCTTTCTTCTGGGTATTCACTCTTAGGCCTTTTTATCTAATCTTCCCCTGCCCTCTGTCTTGGCAGGAACTCCTAGGCCTTTTGTACTCTTGGATTTTTCTCCAGACTGCTCATACTGTCCAAGTATAAAGCCAACATGTGTGTGGGAGGGGGCAAGGTCCTATTGAAAAACGGTGGTGGGTGGGTGCAAGCCCACCCACTTCTAAAACCCCTCCCCAAGCCTAAGGGGAGGTGGCACTGGGCTGCTTTTCAAATGATTCCTGGGGACAACCGAGGTAATAACAGGGACAGGTGTGAGGGTCACATGTTTAAAATGAGGGATTCAGAAAGGGACACCGAGCAGAGAACCTCAGACAGCACCCACTGCTCCCGGAAGCTGTCGAGGGAGCCAGCAGACGCTGCCCAGAGGAACTCTGCCCGGAGGTGAGCATGAATGAGGGACCGGAAATAGGCCCCACAGTCACAGGCCCCTTCCCCAGCCAACCTCCTCTCCCTGGTCTTATAGATAGCGGTCTTGGCATACACCAGGAGGAGGTTGGCAAGGAGGTCCCGTGACTTTGTGGGGTCACGGATAGGGAGTGCATAAAGGAACAAGTGTGGAGAGAAGTGAAGCCAGAACCTCAGTAAGAGGTTCTGGAGGAGCCGGAAAAGGGGCTGCAACCTGGCACACTCTAGGTAGGCATGACACACAAAAAAACACCACAAAAGGGACAGGTGTCAGGATGGGGGGTGAATGGCGCCAGGTACATGCCCATGCTCATGGCTCCGTGGAGGAGCCACCAACTGATATCCCTGGTGGGCCGCAGGGTCAGGGTAGCATACAGGCTGGCCCACCGAGGGTCCTCGCCCTCTACAGGTGGAATAAGATGCCGCCACTTTGTATCAGGGTGGGACACTAGGGCGAGGAAATGGATGGTATGCAGCACGAGCGTGTACAGATATTTACGGGGCGTAGTTCAAAACAAGGCCAGCTGCAGATCTAGCAGCCGGCTCAGGACATGGGGCTGGGGTGGCTGACGGGGCCGAGGCCCAATCAAAAGTTCCGGAGGGCCAGGGCTGAGAGGGGGGCGGGGAGTACCCTCTCGCAGGACCTGCCCAAGGTAAGCCCGAGCAGCGGGAGGCAAGGCCACCCTCACCTCCTGGAGTAGGTGCTGGGGGGTATGAGGAGTGGAGAGCCCCATGCGCTGAGCCAGCTCATGGGGATCCACCCAGTGCCCCCAGGCATAGTCCAGGAGGTCTCCAACCTGGGTGACACCTGCCACGACCAACTTCACCTCATAGAGGGGGCCTCTGCCACCTGCACACCAAGATGAAGGCTGTGTAGCAGGGGATCCACGAGGAGGTCCCCCCCCCCCCCCGTGAGTACAACCAATCTGGAGGCCGGAACGAGCCTCCAGATCCAGAGGTCATGGTAGAAGGCAGCACCTAAGAAAGGTCTCGGGGACCACATCTCAGGTCGAAAAAAAAGAGCTGCCAGTCGTATCGGAGCCCTCGGTAGTAGCGGCGGAAGGTGCCCTCTAATTCATGCCAGTTCTCATCCGGGGAGGGATGGATGCCAGAAAGGTAAATGCCCAGATAGAGCAGTGGAACCGTGCTCCACCAAATGGCTTGAATTGCAGGTGGGAGGGAGCTGATTGGCCACCCGGCCCCTACCGTCAGGCCAGAGCTCTTGACCAGTTGACCCGGGTGGAGGAAGCCGCCGAGGAGACAGCTTGGCAGGTCTCCAGTCACTCCAGGTCACCTGGGTCCTGGACCACGAGGAATACGTTGTCGGTGTACGCCGACAGGACCAGCCGCAGCTCTTGCTCACGGAGCACCAACCCTGTCAACCTCCGGCAGAGGAGAAAGAGGAAGGGCTCAATGGCCAGAGCATACAGCTGGCCTGACAGCAGGCAGCCTTGACGCACTCCTCGCCCAAAGCTAACTGGCTTGGTCGGGGTCCAGTTGAGCTTGACCAGGCACTCCACGGAGGCGTACAGCACCCAGAGAAACCCCACAAAGTGGGGCCCGAAGCCGAAGGCCTGCAGGGTGCCCAGGAGGTACTCCTGATTCACCCTGTTGAAAGCTTTCTCCTGGTCCAGGGCCAGCAGGGCGAATGACAGGCCATCCTTACACCCAAGCTCCAGAAGATCCTGGACCAGGTACAGATTGCTAAAGACGGACCGGCCTGGGACAGTGTAGGTCTGGTTAGGATGGACCACATCCTGCAGCATGGACCCAAGCCGTAGCAAGATGGCCCTGGCCACAATCTTGTAGTCCTTGCAGAGGAGCGAGATGGGACGCCAGTTCTGAAGGTCGCGGAGGTCCCCCTTCTTGGGCAGCAAGGCCAGCACGGCCCGCCAGCAAGAGAGGGGGAGCTCCCCGCTTCCCTCGGACTCGGCCCAGACAACGGCCAGGTCCGGGCCAAGGACGTCCCAGAACGCACGGTAGAATGCCACGGTCAGCCCATCCATGCCCAGGGATTTGTTAGTGGGCATGCAACGGAGGGCTTCCTTGAACTCGGCCAGAGTGAGAGGAAGCTCCAGCCGGTCCCGGTCGCCCATGCTGAGAATAGGGAGTTCATTCCAGAGCACCCTGCAGGCGTTGGCTTTGGTCGGGTCCGGGGAGAAAAGGCTGGCGTAGAAGGCCCTGGCCCTTCCATGCATCTCCTCCGGATCCGTGAGGGGGGTGCCATCCTCGGCGAGGAAGCAGGTAATATGTTTGCTAGCCCCCCTCCATTTCTCCAGGGCATAGAAGAAGCGGGAGCCATGGTCCATCTCCCGAAGGAGGTGGATGCGGGATCGAATGAAAGCTCCCCGGGCCCGAAGGTCCTCGAGGTCCCGGAGCTCCTCACGCTTCTCCTGGCACGCTCCGCAGAGGGACGGGTCCTCAGGGCTGGCGGCCAGATGCCTCTCCAGCTCTAAGACCTCCCGCTCCAGCTGCTCTATTGCTGCATCCCTCTGGCAGCTGGCCCCCCGAGTGTAGTCACGGCAGAAGAGCCAGGCGCGCACTTTCCCCATGTCCCACCAATGCCGTACCAAGGGAAAGGCGGGCCTCTGCTCCCACCAGGCCAACCAGAACTCCCGGAAGGCCGCCACAAAGCCCACATCCTCCAGCAGGCTGTTGCTGAAGTGCCAGTAGGCCGGCCTAATGCTGGAGGAGTGGCCTCGTGCCAGATGGCAATGGGACAGGTAGATACGGTCCAACCAGGAGTGCTGCGACCGATCTTCCCCCACCCGGACAAAGGTGAAGGTGACCTCATCATCCGGGTGGTGGTCGTGCCAGACATGCACCAGGGAGTGACAGTCCATCAGCTCCCAGAGGACGTCCACGGCAGCCCGGTACTGCTCGGTCCCGGAGCGGTCCCGGTCCATGAGGGTGATGTTAAAATCCCCACCCAGGACCAGGCACTCCTGTGGATCTAAAGTGTCGAGGAAGGCAGCTGCCTGCCGGAAGAAGGGCATCTGTTCCGAGCCCAATGTCGGGGTGTAGACGTTGACCAAGTTCAACACTAGCCCGTCCATATGGACCCGGAGGTGCAGCAGGCACTCCGGCATGACCTCAACTGCCCCCAGCCCCTCGGGCTGTAGGTCGGGGGAGAACAGGGTGGCCACGCCGCCAGAGCGGGCAGACAGATGGCTCATGAACACACCGTTCCCCCATTCCAGCTGCCAGCTGGCCTTGGCAGCTGGATCCGTGTGGGTCTCCTGCAGGAACACCACAGAGTAGCCCCTCTCCCGAAGGAAGGAGAGCACCTGGGTCCTGCAGAGACCCATCCTACAGCCCCTGGTGTTCAAGGTTGCGAAGGTGGGGGGGGCCATGAGGAGGGCTGAGGGGGATCCACAGGAGCAGCAGGGACGCCTTGGGCCTCCGTTGGGCCGCAGAGCAATCCATGACCCACCCCAAAGGCCATGAGGGAGTCACGGAAGACGCTAGCCCTCTCACAGACCGCAGCGTCCTGCCTCCCAGTCCCCTTTCCCTCCTTCAGGATGGCCCTCATGGTCTGGAGGACAAGGTGAAAACTCCCCCAATGCTGCAAGGCGAGCCACACCCAATTCCCGGCCCCACGAGTGTTGGCCAGGAAGGCACAGAGCTCGCTGTGCAGCTCCAGGGAGTCCGGGGCAGAAGGCCCCAGAGTGTCCTCCAGGTGGGTCCCCGTGTCAACCCCGCTGCCTTCTGGGATGGACAGACAGGGCAGGGAGCCCCATCACGGCGCCAGTGATGGAGGCACTGCGTTGTCCAGCCCGGCCCCCGGCACAAGGGGGAAGGGCAGAGGAGGGAGAGCTGCAGCCCCGGGCAGGGTGGGGGCCACGAATGCCACCCTCCGGGAGTCGGTGGTGGAAAAGGGAAAAGTCATGGCCCCAGGGCAGGGGGCAGCGACAGGGGATGGGTCTGGGGCAGGGGTTGGGATGACAGCAGGTGGGGCAGTGGCTGGGGTGGGGCCCGTGTCAGGAGTGGGGGCAGAGATAAGGGTGGGGTCTAGCCACTGGGGTGCAGCTCCCCTTGACCAGGCACGGGGTTCACAGTGGGTGGACCAGGGGAGGGATCCCCGCCGACACTGGGCCCGGGTATCAGGTGGGAAGCAGCGGTCATGGCCCCAGTGTCGGACTGGGGAGGACACTGGGCAGGATCATCGAGGGAGGGAAGGGTGCGACGGTCCCCCAGGACCTGGCTGCTCAGTGCCGGGTGCTGCCTGCACAGGGTCAGCAGCTGCAGGCAGGACACTGAGCACTGCCGGGCAGGTGGAGCGGTCCAGGGGCGACCCTGGAGTGAGGTCAGGGACAGCAGGTAGGAAGTGAGGCTGTGGGGAAGAAGGGAGCGGCAACAGCAGGTCGCCACCCAGCTCAAGGCCCACTGAGAGGGGATTGTCCTCCCCCGCAACGACCGTGGTCAGATCCAGGAACTCAATCTCCACATAGATGGAGCTCAGCCCACCTCCTACCACAACAGGCGCTGCCGCAATGGATGCTGGGGCAGCAGGCACCTCAGTGCCGGTGGCAAGCACAGGTGGTTCAGGGGTTGGGAGGGATTCCATCAGCGGCCTCCATGGGGAGGGAATCTAGGAGGCCCTCCAGCAGGGGGGCAGAGCTGCCCCCCTGCACTGCTGTTTCCATCTCCTCGGCCGGGACTTCCTGCTAGGCCTCATCGGGGAGCGGGGTGGAAGGTCCATTGACAGATTTTCCAGCACTGTCAACCTCCCATGATGACTTTTGGGGGGCCTGCTCCCCATCCGACATGGTGGGGAGGGCCTGGACCTTCCGGCACTTGCTGTGCTTCCCCATGATGAGGACCCAGCCCTCTGAGGTGGTGGTGGAGGGCTGGCCAGTGGGGGAGGCAGAGGCAGGTGGCAAGGGCAAAGGTGCTGGGAGTGAAGGGGATGAGGGTGGAGCAACAAGGGGACATGAAACCTCCCCCTGGGATGAGCCCTCTCCCTGCTGGGGCCCTATCATTATTAGCATACAGGCAGACATGGGTCATCTCTATCCAAGTAGGCCTTTAAACAAAAGCTTCCTATAGCTTCCTCTCCCTGTTCCGCTAAGGAGGCCAGTTCTTTATTGAGACCAGCTGTCCTCTACCTGTTCCCACTGCAAGGCAATTAATGAAGCACAAGTGGGCTAAACCAGCTGCCTCTTAAAGAGTTCAGTCCACCCTGGGACACTAGAGGATTGATATTGTATGTGGAATCGTGGTGTAGACACCCTAGCACTGAGCAGAGCCAGCATCTTCAACCACTTCTGTAATTCTCTATTGACCAAAGAACCAGTTTATGGCTGAATTTACCACCTTGCAACATAATGAAACTCTTAATTTGAGTTTTAAAATGTTGACACACAAAAGAAAGGAAGAGCCTTATGAAAGGTCACACAATGACCCATTAAATGTATCTATGAATATTTTTGCAAATAACATCTGGCGATTCATTTTGCTGGATTTGAGACGATTTTATTTATGTATTCACCAACACGCAGGTATGCACATTTTTATTTGCAAGAATAGTCACAAAAACCAAAAGGTTCATGCGGAAATACAAGCATGCACACTTGCAAGAAGTGCTCAAAGTCATGCTTACAGCTGGGAGGTGGGGATGGAGAATGCTTTTCCTACCTATGATGGGGTAGGCCCACCCTGCACTTTAAAAGCCCATCATACACTATGGGCAGTGGAAGCCCTGCCCCCTAGACTCTGCTGGGCATGCTCAGACTGCTGCCCCAGTATAAAAGGAAGCAACTCAATGTAGTCTGGGCTGGCCAGCAGAGGGGGAGGATGTTTGTTGGAGGCTCTTGCCCAGGAGCAGCTCTGTTCCAGAGGCAACAGTAGAGCTACTGTCTGGCAAAGAGAGCTTTGGAGTTCATGTCCAAGATCTGGGGGAAAGTCACCAATTGCAGCCTCAGGAAGGAGGGATCTACAGCTTAGTGACTGACCAAGCCTTTGTGCTGTCCCAGGTAGGAAGTAGCTTAGGGGGCTTGAAGGAAGGTGCTGGGGTGTAGTGGTAACCTAATTAGCATGTTCTAGTGTTGATCCCTGCTGACTTAGTGCTGCAATCCCTGCACCTGTAAGGCCTGGGGCTGGGGCTCAGTGGAATGGGAGGGCTTGAGCCCCCCCCCCCCCGGGCATTGTGCCCCATTACAGACTTTGTATATGGACTGTGGCTGGTAGGCTCCATTGTCCTGACCTATGGGCTGCTTATAGACTTTTTGTATATAGACTGTGGCTGCTAGGTCATGCTGCCCTGACTACAGGGCTGAGTTCAGAAGCTTGTGGGGGCACCCTCCCTGATAGCTCTTCCCCTGTTTTTCCATGAGGTGGTGTTAGGGAGGGCTTACCCTGTGACACCATACTGCAGAGCTTTTTGAGATTTCAAGCATTCTGAATCTGGACAAAACTCAACCTTTCAGTTTTTTGTTTAAAAAACAGCAACCCTAGCTCAGAATAGCTAACAGCACAGTAGCTGGGGCCCTCACTGAAATGTCATAAATACACATTTGAGTCTGCTCTGAATCAGACAAGAGTAGCCATGTGAACTTTGGTCTGCCAGCTCCTAGTTAAGCAGTCTAAACATTGTACTATTGTCTCTATTCTCTCTTTTATGCTGTGATTTTAATCACAAATTCCATTGTTGACCTGAGAATCCTTTCCCAATTAAACAAACAAGGAGTCCCATGGCACTTTTAAAAGACTAAAAGTTATTTATCACAGGAGCTTTTGTGGGAGAGAGATCCCACTTCAAAGCATCTGACAGTGGGATTTTTCTCCCCCAAAAGCTCCTGTGATAAATAACTTTGTTAGTCTTTTAAAAGTGCCATGGGACTCCTTGTTTTTGTTGAACTTGACTGAGACCTATCCTTTTGGAACTTTCACAATGAGACATTTACCAAAACTGGTACATGACTACCAAAACTTATGCTCTAATTGAACCAGTGTTTGAGGAAAAAACACTGTCAAATTCTTGACCAGTTCTGTTTGCATCTCCTTTCTGCATAGTGGGTCTGATAGTTACCAAAGCTCAGGATGACCATTTTGTAAACAGAAGAAGGGACTCCCAGCTACTCCTAAAACTTTTCAAAAAAAAAAAAGCAAGGAGTCCTGTGGCACTTAAAGACTAATAGATTTATTTATCACAGGAGCTTTCATGAGAAAATCCCACTCAGGGAACAAAGCAACTGTCATCTGACTGAAATAAACAATCCCATGACTTGAATAATGAATAGCTGATGAGTGACCATTGCTTGAAACAAGGCATGGCTAAATCTCATTTGCAGTAATTCAGTCTGTCTGTGGATAGTTTTCTAATTAAAGAGCTGGAGTATGCATTTCTAACCCATACACCTAAACCAGGCTATCACTGTGAGATCTGTTCAGGCTGGGTTACATTGTTGGGCAGTGAAATATGTAGAAAGGTGTAGTATCCTTTTGAGCATGCTCTACAAGTTTCTATGGTTGGAGTCAGATGCCTGAGAGCAGCAGCCTGGAGACCATCAACCACAGAGCTACTGAGTCCATGTGCTCAGTGTGTGAGAGGAGCTGAGCTGAGAGTGGACTGCAGGATGTTTTCTCTTTGCTTTGGACTATTTTGCAGGGGAGTTCTGTTGTGGGACAGAGCTGGTTGACCAATGGACAGGCTGCATGGTGCTGGTTGAAGAGAAGAAGGGACTGCATGGATTCCAGCTGAAGATTGACAGCCAGAGAAGATGAAGATGGTTTGTTTTGCATTCAAGCCTAAAGGACTTAGACTGCAATTGAGATAATGGTGACTCCACCTGAACTTTAGTACTCTTGGGTTTTACTGTATTGTTTAAATTCATTTTGGTTTCTTAGGATAAGATTTAAGTTGGCAGTTAATAGTTCATTATGTTTATGCTGAGTAGCTAATGTGGGGAATGCTGAGCAGTCTTTGCTGTGAGTCCTGTACAGCCTGGATCCTGGCCCTCCAGCTGCTTTCTACCTGGGTTTAACTGCTGTTGGGCCCTGGAAAGGGGCTAATGAATGAATTCTAGCCCACCCAAAGGTTACACATTGTTTTAATGACTAATGTATCCAGTTCACTTTGTACCTTGGCATCTGCCTCCTGTGTGATTTCATAGTAAAGCCACCTGTTTATTGACAAAAGCAACTGTTTACTTCCATTAGTCCTGCAGAGCCGATGCATCTCTGGGAGTGCAGTGGATTCTGTGTTCTGCAAAATGGTCAATTAAGTTCTGATTTCAGAACTTCATTATTGATCATACAGAAATATGAAAAAAACATAGCTTGATTGTCAGATCCCAGACTGCCAACCCTGCAAGTTCAATCAGAAAATCATCATTTGGCACAAACTGAGGAAACTTTATCTAGTAGCCCTTAAATAAGCACATTTGACTGGTTTGCTAAGATTGCTGCCCTTTGCAATTTAATTTTCATGTGCTACACTCCCCAATTTGAAGGGCACAAAATCCCAAGCTTAGTTCAGAGGAAAGCATAAGACACAATGGCTAAGTTGGGTCATCATCAAGATTTGAACCCAAGACCTTCAGTAGTGATCTCGGCCATAAAGGCCGTATCAGAGCACAGTGGTAGAATGTTATCCTAATGCTATGGCTACAATAGAGCTGGAAGCCGTAGCTATACAGACACTAACTCTGGTCATGCTAGCTTGCTAAAATTAGAAGGGGAGCTGCAAAAGGGGCTAGTTATCAAAGTGCAGCCCTAGAGTTTGACATGATCATGCTTGTGCTGCTGTAGCTAGGCATCTATTTTTGCCATGGGAGCTGGTGAGAGCTAGCACAGGAAGGTCTCTTCAAGCTGGAATTTCCACCTTCCAGCTCTAGCACAGACCTAGCCTATATGAGCCAGCTACCAGAAGAGGGATGTTACACATGTGGTGCAAATGTTACATTAGCAGACTTCCCCATGTGCAACAAAATGTTGACTTATTTGTCAAACTGGCACTCTGTTGTGATGCTGGTGCTGCTTTGTAAAGTTGGGATCTTGCAATTTTGTCCCACATTCATTGTCTCCTAAGGTGGAGGCAGTTAAATGTCTCCTTCCCAAAATTCAGTGAAAGGACCCATGAGCTCAACAGGGTTGCTTAGAGCAGGGGGCCTGACCCTATAAGTTCCTTGCAGAGTATGTCTGTGGAAGAACTTAGCAAGTGAATGCAGCATAGGGCCCAGTCCACATCCAGTATTAATGAATTATGGTGTGCATAAGTCTCTGCAGTTCTCAGAAACCTGTGGGAGTGAGGGCAGAGATGTATTTAAATTCTAAATAAGGTGCAGATCTGTTTATGTATCTAGTGCTGCTGGCATTAGTGACTTCATACAGCCAGGCCTCCTAATGGGGAAATTTAGCTCCAGCCATTTAGCATTTGAGCTGGTTACTGTTTATTGAAATAGAATGAGTGTCAGTTCAAATTACACTTTGAGTACTGCCTGCTTTTATTGTGTAACTTTCCTCAGCTGCAGTTGCATACTCAAATACAAGGACCTGCCTCTTTCACTGCCAGGTGATATTTATTTGTTTCAACTTTTTTAATTTATAGTTAGGCCATTAACCACTTTTTGGGCAGGAACAGATGCACCAATCCACTGTGGTTTAAAAAAAAAAAAAAAAGGTCCAAGGCTAGGGCTCAGCATATTTATTGATGTGTATAACTGTGGCACCATCTGAGATCAGGGCCCCAGATGCTAGATACTGAAAACAGAGTAAGAAACAGCTCTCACACACACACACACAAAAAAAAACAACTTGACAGACATGGGTGTAATGTTGTATCTTCATTTTACAGGATCTGAGAGGCAGAGACTTGTCCAGCACACATTGGAAATGTAGGCTGTGGCAGAGCTGTGAATTGGATCCAGCTGTCCTGAGTATCAGCTCAGTGCCCTGTTCACAGCCTCTCTGCAGGGGTGTCACTGGCATTGGGCATGCCATGGCACGTGCCCTGGGTCCCAATGCCAGTGCCCCAGATCTCTGGCCCAATCGGGCTGGGGATTTGGGGCCCAATCCCCAGCTGGCTGCGGTGGCCCTGCCCCCAGCTGGGGATCCAGGGCCTGGCTGGCTGCCCGGCAGGCCCCGCCACTGGCCAAGGATAGGGCCAGGGGGAGGCTGTGCTGCCGCGGGCAGCTAGGCTGTGGTGGGGCTGGGCCTGAAGTGGCTGCTGGAGGCTGGGCCTGTGCCCGTGGCTGCGGGTGGCCAGGCCCCCGATCTCTAGCTGGGGACGGGGCTGCTGCGGCTGCCGGCGGCCAGGCCCTGGATCCCTGGCCTGCCCGCTGGGGGTGGGGGCTGGGCCTGTGCCCTGGATCCCTCACCCCCCCAGCACTGCCTCTGCCTCTCTGTATACAAGTGTATAGAATCATAAAAGATTAGAGTTGGAAGGGACCTAAGGAGGTCATCTAGTCCAACCCCTGATCAAACCAGGACTGCCCCTACCTAAATCATCCCAGTTAGAGCTTTGCCAACCTTCATTTGAGAAACCTCTAAGGATGGAGACTCCACCAAGTCCTAGGTAACCTATTCCAGTACTTTGCCACCTTCCTGGTGAAGAAAATTTTCCTGATAACTTACATAGACTTCCCCATACTGGAGCTTAACTGAACTAGGAGCAATGGTCTTACCTGCCACCAGTGAGAACAACCTACCTCCATCCTCCCTGGAACCTTATTTCAAGTAGCAGAAGGCTGCTGCCAAATCACTCTTGTTCTCTTCTGAAAATTAAAAAAGTCTTGTTCCCCCATCTTCTCCTGATACATCATCTGCTTCAGTCCCCTAAGCATTTTTGTTTCCCTCTGCTACCCTCCTTCCAATTTGTCCACATCCTTTCTGTAGCATGGGAACCAAAACTGGACACTACTCCAAATAAGGCCTCACCAGTGCCAAAGAGAGAGGAATAATCACTTCCCTCAATCTGCTGGCAATGCTCCAACTAATGCAGACCACTATACCATTAGTTTTCTTGGCAGTAAGGGCACACTACTGACTTGTATCCAGCTTCTTGTCTACTGTAACAGCCAGGTCATTTTCTGCAAAACAACTGCCTAGCCAGTCAGTCCCCAGTCTGAAGCACAATGAAATTGTTCCATACTATGTGCAAGACTCTGCACTTGTCCTTGTTGAACCTCACCAGTTTTTTTTGTTTGTTTGTTTTTGGCCCAATCCTCTAATTTGTCTACTACTATAGCTTTCATAACTGAATCCTAAGCAATGTTGATGGCATGTGAACAAAGCCACTACAGCTGCATTTGCTGAAGACTAAAGTGGTTATAAGTTAATATGAGCCTCTGCCCCCAGTTTAGATTGTAGGATTTGTGCATTGGTATTTTCCTTCTGCTGTATAAGAAACTAATGCATATTTTTTACCTTGTGTTTTGATTGACAGGAAAACATTGTTTCCATGAGCACTAGTGGACTAAGAACTTGGTCCTCAGGAAAGCTCCTGGCTTTGGGGTAGCAGTGTTGGAATAGCCTGGAACTCTCACCTCCCCACTACTATGTGCATTAGCTGCCAAACCCCACCTACTCCCTCCAGCACCATCGCTTGCTGTGAGAGAAATGGAACATATGTTCCCTGGAAGGCACCATACAACTTTCTTCCCATCTTCTAGGAGTGATGTTCAATGTGTGCTACACATTTAGTCTTAAACCACCAGTAGTCACAATCACGACTCTGCAAGGGTGTGGGTATGTCCCTTTTATTGCACTTGTTCCTAGCATAGCCTTGTGCCAAGAAACTCACACTAAAGGGAAGAACATGGAATTAAGTTCTGCATTTCTGACCAATAGGAAGACCTCTTCTATTCTTTCCCCCAAATGGAAAATGTTTGCTCTCTGCAAGGAGCCTCCTCTCTGTCTAATTTTAGAACAGAGTATGTTTCTTCTAGCTGTTTCACACTCACTGAGTCTATGAGCTGACCCTATGAAAGTTCCACACTTGCTGCCTTTCTTTCCCTCTCCCCCTTTGAAACCTAGTAGGAGATGGTTATTTAAAAACATCCTATGGGAGGTTTATGTGAAAGGACATTTGATTATTAGCCATTTAAAACTGGTTGCACATATAAAAAAAAAATTGTCTTGGCTCTAGTGTCACTCAACTGAAATTAAATTTTGTTTTGTTGTTTAACTTTTAAATGACTGCAATGTGAGCTTCAATAATACCAAGGACAAAGTCATTCCTCGCTGCTGTGAGGTGGAGAAAGCGCATGCTCCATTTGCAGCATCTGTCTAGCTATTTACCACCAGACGAGAGATTGAAGTCATCTACCCATAAGCATATAGCAGTGCTAGTACACCATGGCTGGCTATGTGCATTTATCCTTGTGCCATGTGAATGCCTATTGCCTAGGAGCTAAGAATTCAGGACTGCAAAAGCTAGATATCCTGAAGTCACAGACTCATAGACAAGAGGACCTTATATCCTTCTGAAGCTGATCATTAGGATCTCATGCTGTTTAATAACCAAGTGCCTTTCTGGCAGTACTCTGAAACCAGAGGACCTGTCTTCTCAGATCAAGCCTTAATAATTCTTCTTGCAGGCAGAGGCTTTTACGCAGGCAGCCAAAAATTTCCCCTCTTCCTGCAGTGTGGCTGCCTGCCTCCATTCCAGAAGAAACAGTTATGATTATAGTTATGAGGCTGATTACCTTTCAGCTCTCGAGTGGATTTCTCTGTCTCAGACATGAGCTGTATTTACAGAAAGCTACAGTAAACAGCCACCTCTGGCACGTACCTAACCCAGGGCTTGAGAGTGTCAGGCTCAGGACTGTGAATAAAGTATCTTTCAGACCCAGTAAAAGTTGCTTCGTTTTGTATTTTCCTTAAAAGATGAGACACATTAAAGCCTGTCCTCAAAGTGCTCTGCAGTTAGCAGCTGATTATATATATGCATTCTGTAGCATATTTGTTTTCAGCCCCTTAGGAGCTCACAGTGAATGATCACAAGCTTTCTCTGTTCTTTGTTTGTACAGCACTTAGCACAGTGGAACCCAGCTCCAAGACTAGGCCTCACAAATGCTACTGCAGTCCACATAACAACAATCATCATAATCTGATCCTAAAAGTTAAAATTCAGGGTGATCTTATCTTATAAAGGAGAAGATAGCTTAGTTTAGTAATTAGAGCAGGGAAGTAAACTGCAGGACTCCACAACTCTGCAACTGACTCCCTGAATGATTCTGGGGAACTCGGGTAACACCACTGGGCCTGTTAACCTCGCTAGAACATGACCTAACCCACCTTGCAAAAGTGTTTGAGACTTTTTTGAAATTATGGTTTCTAAAGAATTTTGATGTCCTCAGATAAGTGCAATGTGCTAGTATTACATTTCCATTGTGACTAACTGCACCTCAGATTTCAATTTTTTCTGGTTTACCCTGAGCTCCAGTACCAGGCATCCCTTTGATCTTTCTTGTTCCAGATCAAAACTCTGCAACTCTGGTCTATCTGTGCTGTTATTTGTATTGCTGAAGTGCCTAGGAGCCCTTCACTTCACCAAGGCTTAAATAACTGCATCAGTTGTCTCTTGAGAATTTCTGTAGTCTGACTCAAAAAAAAAAAAAAAAAAAAAAAAAAAAAAAAGAGTGTTCTTCTGAATCAGCACCTCCTCAGTGGAACACAGCGGCAGGTTTGAAAACTCCCCCAGCCTGGGCTGTGCTCCACCTAATTTTTCTATTTTTGGGAGTGTAAATGGAGTAAAAGGCTGGACAGATAATTAAAATGAAGAGATCATCCACTTGGAACAAGTTGTCCCCAGAAGCCTAGTGATCCACATTCTTATTGAAATGATGGATAGTTCTCCCACTGCTGCTGCCCTTGGTGTGGCATGGGCATTGAATGCTGCTGTTTAGATTAATCAGGGACAGGTATATTATATTATAATAAGCAAGCTCTCTTTAGCAGTACAAGTCTGCTATGTTATTCAACACTTACCCTGTGTCTAGGGTAATGCAGGGAAAAGTCCTTCAGCTTTAGCAATCCCTCTTGGAGTTGTTTTTCCTGTTCCACTCACAGTAGTCAGTTATCTGTACTTATTGTAACTTTGTTTCCTTACAGCTGTCAGACTGTTCCACCTTGACATGCTGAATAGAATAGTAACCTAGTGTGCAAGAAGCCCTATTGAAACTGACAGAACTGCTTGTGGATTAAGGTTTTAAGTGTGAGTAGGATGGCAGAATGTAGGTCCTAAACAGCATGGGAACGCACCGTTAGATGCTGAAGAAATATGTAGCAAAACACAGCGTTTGATTCCAAAATGCTTTCGGATTAAGAATGTCAAAAGCTGAAAATACAGGTTACACTTTCTGCCCTTCAGTGGTTAAAGTATGATTTGATTGGCCCCAAAACCCTCCTAATCTCTGGGCCCCCACCAACTCTGCGATTCCCCCTTTTACCCTCCCACCCCCCCTTGCCTGGCTGGAGCTTCTCCCTGGCCAAGCTATTCCTGCCTTGAGCACACACCTGAGCATGCTCAGAGTGGGAGATTTGACAGCACCACCACCCCTAGCCTGGCTGTAGCTCCAGGGCCGGGGCAGGGTGGAACGTGCATTGTACCTGATTTTTCTATTTTTGGGGGCTTCAGAACTCTGGCTCCTGGCATTCTGGTTTAGTTTAACCCTTACTGCCCTTTCCTTTGACTAAAAACACTTTTAATTTTATAAAATGCAGCGATGTTTGGGAAAATATCTGTTCTTTCTTTGCTAGGAAATACACTTGCTTGCTCAATGTCCTGTGAGAACTGCTCAGCATGTTTGTTGTCTGTCTGTTAGGCTGTGGTCTAATTTCCCATTCTGCCTGAGAAAGAGCTTTCTCCTGCAATTTCTCATTTTGTATTTTACCTGGTTTTCATGAAAAGCTGAAATGTTAACACAGGACCTTGATCACTGGTGCGACTTAAAACTAGTCCCCCAAGACTAGAGGTGTTCTTTCCATACATTGGACAAATTCTGATATATGTATATGAATTGTTGAAAAGTCTCCATCAAATCTGTTTCCAAAGGAAAATTGGTTTTCACCAAAGAAATGTTCAGGATTCTCTGCTTTTTTTGGAAAATTTTTGCTTTTAATTGAAAAATCAAACCCTCAAGCCTTCCAGTTTGGAAATTCTGCCATGGTGCTTCATAAAAGTCATAGTTCTACAGCCTCATGCCCCTAGTCCAGGCCCAGATTGAGGGGCCTCAGGGCCCTGAGCTGTTCCACCACTGTGGGCTCCATTGCCTGGTACCCCCCCAGCCTGGGGCCCTAGACCCCCAACACTGTGGGAGCCCCCACCTTGGTTGGTGTTGGGGGAACAAAATGCCATTCTCTTGCCCCACCCCTGGGCCGACTGGTCTGCTTCACTAGAGGGGCTGGGCTGGGCATGTGGTCTGGCTCCGGCACAGCCTCCTAGGGCCTGTGGCCCTGGAGGGCTACACTGGAGGCTGTACTGCCTGCCTGCCAGGCCCAGTCCTGGCCTTCCCCCCAGAACGGAGTGAACAGGGGCTTGCCCAGCCCATCTTCAGGGGCAGACCAGCAAGCCCAGGGACGGGGCAGGAGTGTGGAGCCCAGCCTTTTTCCCACAGCTCCACCTCCCCAATATTGGCAAGGCAAGAGCTCTCTCAGTCCCCCCAGTGCTACAGGCAGGCGTTAAAGTATAATTTAGCAGGCCCCAGAACCCTCCTCAGTTGCCAGGCCCCCTTCACACAGGTCCAGGGCTCCCACATGCTCTTCCAGGCCACCCTCCCGCACCCCAGCTAC
>ML682004.1:44524254-44543263 GCA_007922195.1 Podocnemis expansa
GAGGCGCCTGGCTGCACTTCACCCTGCGGGTCTCTGCAGCCCCCTGCAGACACCTGTGGGGTGAGGCGCTGCTCTGCTTCACCCCGCAGGTGCCTGCAGTCCCCCTCTGCTGGCCAGGGAACACCCCTCAGCACCCTGGGATGAAGGTCAAATGTTGTTTCAGAACACTTTGTTCCGAAACAACATGTCCGCACAGGGTTGTTTCGAAACAACCTTGTTTTCATAGGAAATGGGGTTTAACCTATTTCGAAAGTACGGCTCCCATTTTGAAACAAGGGGTTTCCTTGTTTCAAAATGGCCGTACGTCGTGTGGCCATGCTGTTTCTTATTTCGAAACAACCTCGTTGTTTTGAAATAAGAATGCTATGTGAACACACCCTATGGGTGTAGTTTACTCCCCAGAAACTCCACCGTCACTGAGATTGGGACTGTCACTGTTGTAAACTAATTTTCCTTTAGGCATCAGCTTCTATCAGTTAGAAGTTAACATAGTAAGGGCCAAACAGAAAGGAAAAAGAGGCACTGTATACACTTTTGGGCATGCACCCTGAAAGTTCAAGCCTGCACTGGTAAAGTATGTGGCAGCACTGAGCATAAACCCATCACTTCCTCCTATGAACATGTCAGAGGCATGAAGGCAGGAAGGAGTTTATCTTGCGTCAGTGTTTCATCTTATTCAATATATTAAGCTACCTAAAATCATTCCCAACTCAAATGGAGATCAGTGTCTATGGCTTATTCTTCAGATGAGATTAACAGCCAGAAGAAGCAAATTCCATGTGACAGCTGGGGAAGGAAAATGTTCTGTACAACAGGACTGAGAATGAGCTATGTTCACTAAAGTAACAGTGGTCACAGAAGGCCATCAAACTCCTCCCTCATGTGTTTAATTGTCCAACTGAGTTCACAGCTCACAAGTTACCAAAGCTGTTAGCACACCAGAGTCCCATGCTGATGTTAATAGGCAATTAAAAAACAGCCCTCCTGAATAATATAGTTCTATACCATATCTGTCATGCTTGATATTATTGTTCCCCCACGGAATCCAGATATTCTTCTCAGTCAAAGGTTTTTTCTAATAGAGCAATGTGTATTTTCTAGCCTCAGATGGCCAGAGTTACCCCTGATTTAATAAGTGAAGTCACTCAGGGCACATTAGGCCTGAGGTTTGTAAGGGGATGTTTACATGGCGTAGTAAGCCCAGGTTCATGCAGACATGCATCCTTGCAAATGTGTCCTTTCCAGGCTCATGATTGAGCAGCCATGCTGCATTGCTGTGCATACCATGTTCTGGTGGAGCAGACACAAGTCAGATGCTGTCTTCTTGCCTCCCTTAGCTATAGAAAGGGCCATATTAACTGGCCCAGGGGCCCAGGCTGCCTCCTACCTGGAAAGCTGCACCAGCCTGGAGTGAAGTCTGTGGCTGCACCAGCTGGCCCTGCCTCTTGGGCAGAACAAGCAGGTGCTGGCCCACCCTGCCGCACCCCCAGCGGCAGACTAGCCAGTCCAGGGGGGGCCAGGAGCACAGAGCTCAGGCTCTGGTTCCAGGATGTTCCCTCCAAGCCCTGTTGGCACTGAGTGGGGTGAGGAGCGCTGGACTATCATAGGAGTATTAGAGGCTGGACCTTGGGGCTCTACTTTCTACTGGGGCCCAGGGCTTAAGTCCCTAAAGCCTCTGTGATATTCTGGCTCTGGCTATAGATGCTGTAAGCATGCTTCATGATGTATTCTGGAAGAACTCTTCTGTCCACCCTGTAGCTTTTGACCCAAAGTGCTCTTAGCTCACATGTGCAAAGTACAATATTTGCTACAAGTATCTTAGCTGTGTGAACCGTTTTAATGAGGGGGGAGAAGCAAATGTCCCCCTCTCATCCCCAAATAATGGCTTTTACACTCACTGGGTATAATCTGGGGTCATTGTTTAAGTAGCTCCCTTTAATGTTAGCCCACTGTACATTTCATATGAGAATTTGCTGTCAGAGGAATGCCATGAATGCAGAACTGGTGGATGACCTTCTGTTGCTGTTGTTTGTTTCCCCAAAGGTGTTTAGTGGGTGTCAGCATATCCCCATGAGGACAAATGGCTGAGAAGTAGGACAGACTCATCCTGAATTTGTGGAGCACATTATTGTCAGACCATGAGGAAACAAATATTTCAATCATGTTTTTAAGGGCTATGTCACAGCAGTCATAGGAGGCAGGAACGTATCAAAGTCTGAGGTGGGGGGGGGGCAAGGCTGCCAACCTTTGTGCCCTGCCCCACCCATTGCAATGGTGTCCTGCCTGGGGATGGGGCATCCAGCCTTCCCTGTGCTGGGGAGTGGGGTCGGGGGCTCCAGTGCCCTGGCTGGTACTGTGGAAGGGGTTTGCTGGCAGGCTGCAGTTGGCATGGCTGTGGGGGGAGGATTGAGGGGGGTGTGGACGGTGCTGCTGTGGGGATGGGGCAAGGGGGAGGGGGCTTCAGGCTGGCACTGCTCAGTTGCTGCAGGGACTGTGAAGGAGCCACGGGCTGGCACCAGAGGCCCAAGTCTGCCATACGCCTGCCCTGCCCCTGGACTGGCTGGTCTGAAACAGATCAGTCAGCCTGAGGGCTGGACAAGCAGGCTGAAGGTGGACAGCAGCAGCCTGCCCCTCAGGCCAGGACTGGATTTTTGGGGGCTGCAGGGCTAGGAGCTGAGGCTGTGGCCCCTAAAGCCCTTGCCTTAATCTGGCCCTGATGGGAGGAGACTTTATATCATTTGATTTTTTTATGTTGTTCATTATTTTTACACTGTTGCTCCAGGAAACCATGATCCAAGCCAAGAGACATTAGGGTAAGATGAACACAGCACAATCAATTAAATTCATATAAAAGGCTCATTAAATTTTTCTCATGGCCAGAGGGAGGTGTGCTGTGAAGGAATCTGTTTCTAGCTTTGATTTTACCATTCTTTCAGCCAGGACAAGCTCTGAAAGACATTTGTAAGCTAAAAGTGCCTAAGTGGAAGCGAAAGCTTCTTTCCCATCATCTGGGAACTGACCAGCACAACTAGAAATGAAAGGGGCTCATAAGCTACCGAGTCTGCCCTAATAAGTACACCTCGTCCTGGAATGCAACCAACATTCTTCTTCGAGCACTGCTCACATCACTCAGTTATAGGTGTTTACGTGCTGCAGCACATGGTAATCTGGAAAGTCTTTTAGCTCTAGCCTGTCAGCTCAGGGTCAGTGGCCAATGCCCCCTCTGTGCCACAACCACAGCTATGTATATGACCATGACTCTGACTCTCCCAGTTCCTTCTTTCCACCCTCAGCAACAGTTCTGGAACAGCCTGCCCTTGCTATTGAGCAAGTACCTGTCTTTTATAATTACTTGGTTACTGTCCCACAGAAGTCTGCCAGGATTTAAACCCTGTGCAGTCTGCTGCAAGGCATTCCTGATTGATGATCCCCACAAGAGGTGCTTCTCCTGCCTGGGTGAGTCGCACCAAGTGGACAAATGTCCCATATACAAGTCTTTTAACCAGAGAACATGCAAAGACAGAGAGTGAAGGCTCCACAATATCACCCTGGACTGGGCGGCGCAACCAACAGTGATTATGCCCACTATGCCCAAGGACTCACCGGCACCATGTGCAAGATCAGCACTGGAAAAAAACCTGGCACTGCTCTCTGGCTATTAGTACAAAGCCATGATTGGCCTCTGACTTGGCACTGCCTCAGCACCATGCCACTTCACTGCCTGAAACTCTGCCTCGGAGAAAGAATCTGGAGTGCATCCCCTTCCCCTCGATGCCAGAGGCATTTGTGGCAGTGAAGGTCCTGTCTGCACTGACATCTCCAGCACCGCACAGGTCGGTGCAGTCAAGGGGAGAGCTGGACCTCCTGGCCAAGGAGTAGACCTCCACAGCAGAGGCGGAACCAGTATCGGAGTTGATGGCAGATTCCCCCCTGGCACCGGAAACCGGCACTGTCCTGGGACCAGAACAAGAGTCAACTAATGGGTACCTCTCTTCACCTGGCTCCATATGCAAACCTTTGGTACCATGCTCACAGGGGTCCAGATGGGCAAGATTGACTTCCGCTTCTTTGGCGCTGTCAGACGATGAGCCCTGGCACCATCAATCCCCATCATCGCCGGCACCGACCCCGGCGGGAGAGAAGTCTGTGAGTAAGCGGTGCTGTGAGCACTCCCCGAGTCCCTGCCACTGAAAGGATTCGTCCCTTGGTACCCAAACACAAACGCGTGCGGTACTATCCCCCTCATTGTTGAACCCATCGGCACCAGTGGGAACACGGAGCAGACCTTAGAGTAGCCATTCTAGTGATGGGGCTCCCCAGCAGACTCGGCAACAATCCCAACAGCTGCAGCAGCAAGATCAAGCACAGGAGTCACACCAGAGGTCCTACCAACAGCCTCAGCATCAATATGGGGGCCTGGATAGGGAAAGGAACCAAGTGGACAAGGGTTCAAAATCCCAATCATCAGCCCCAGCAACCCAGCAGGGGAACAGTAACTCCCAATCTGCTGGCCAAAAACTGTGTTTTTGACAAGCAGCTAGAGGGTCCCTGTCACTCCACCCAACCCGTTATTCAGCAATTGACTGGGCCGGTTCCTACCTCATTGGGCCAACATCACAACTGACCATTGGATATTGGACACAATAACCAAAGGATACTCCATTCAGTTCAAATCTATACCCTGAGACAAGAATCCAACCCCTCACTTGCATCTTGGGAATCCAGAGCTTGATCTTCTATTACAAAGGGAATACAAGAAGCTACTTTCCCTAGGGGCCATAGAGAAGGTCTCAAGGAGTCAATGGAGGAAAAGGTTCTACTCCCGATACCTCCTAGTTCCCAGACCAAACGGTAACCAGAGACCTATCCTAGACCTCAGGGCACTAAACAAACACCTAAGGAAAATAAAATTCCACATGGTCTCCCTATTGCAGATCATCCCAGATCTAGACAAAGGGGACTGGTTTGTGGCCCTCAACCTAAAGGACGCTTACTTCCATATAGCAATAAGACCCAAAAATGGAGATTTCTCAGATTTGTGGTGGGAGAGAGCCATTTTCAATTTGCATCCCTCGCTTTTGGGCTCACCTTAGCCCCCAGGGTATTCACAGAATCTGTGGTGGCACACCTATGGAGGTAGGACATAAAAATCTACCCTCACCTCGATGACTGGTTAATAAAAGGAAGGTCCAAGTACCAGGTGCACCACAGCATCACCATTGTAAAAAGACTGTGTGGATATCTGGGGCTTTGCATAAATCAGGAAAAATCAAAACTCAGCCCCACTCACAAAATAAAATTCATAGGACCCCTACTGGATGCCACAGAAGTGAAAGCATCACTTCCCCAATCGAGGTCTCAGTCCATGTGTTCCATCATTTCAGAGCTCCAGAGGGCCCCAGCCACCACAGCCAGATGGTGCCTGCAGCCAGTGTTGCCCAACCAGTGTGACATGGCACACTGGTGTGCCATCAGGTCTGAGCAGTTGTGCCACAACATTTTTTTTAAAAAACTACTCAAAGAGTGCTGGATTGGCTCATTAGCTCATGAATATTCATGAGTTTATTTGGAAACTATATTGTGGTGTGCCTCAAATTAAAGGTAGCAAGGCATGCCATGGCAGAGAAAATCAGCCATACCCGGATACACTTCCAGCACAACAGACCTGTCCTTGGCTGCCTGGATTATCAGTCCAAATAACAACAATGAAAAACATTTATGTCCTACACAGGGCTGCAACTACAGCGGGGCCAATGGGGCCTTGCTCCAGGCAATAGAGCTGCTCATTCTAAAGGTGTGTTTTGCAGCACTGGCCCCAAGTGCTGCTAATGGCAAGGAGTGCATTCCAATTGGATTGCCACGTTGCGTCTCTGGTCCTGCATCAGATTTGTACTGATTATGCCCCGAACTTTCACCCATTCCAGGCTGATGGATGCAAACTTCACACAAAACAGGAACTCAAGAGCAGCACGTTACCAATGTAACTGTCCTTCTTCGAGATGGCTGCTCATGTACAGTCAGGTGTAGGTGTCTACATGCCGCAGCGCACAGTAATCTGGAAAGTCTTCTAGTCCTAGCCTATCAGCCCCGAGCCCCCAGCAGCGTGCAGCCCTGTCCCCGGCCAGGGGGCGGGGCCTGTGGGCCAGGGGGCGGGGCCTGGGCCTGGGCCTGGGCCTGGGCCTGGGCCCCGGGTCCCTCGCCCCCCCCCCCCAGCGACACCCCTGTGCGACCCTGACCCTGACCTTTCTTTTCACCAACTCCAAGTAGCAGGGATGGTGGGAGGGATCTGAATGTATGTGAGCAGCCCATCTCAAAGAAGGACGGTTACATTGATAACCCACCATTCTTCTTTGAACACTGCTCACATCATACAGTTACAGGTGACTGCTAGCCATACCCAGGATGGTTGGCGGAGTTACAGCTTATCCACACTGAGTACAGCTCTGCCCGATGCGGCATCCTCTCTTGCCTGTTGGACAATAGCACAGTGCTTTGTAACAGTATGTACTGAGGACCATGTGGCTGCTCTACAGATCTCCTGGATCAGGACCTGTGCCAGGAAGGCCATTGAAGAAGCCTGGCCCTTGTTGAGTACATCCAGACTCTGCTCGGAAGGGGTGTACCTGACCTTCTGTAGCAGTCTTTAATACAGTTCACAATCCATTTGTAAATGCATTGTGTTGTTCCTTGTTGTCCTCTCTTTCACTCTGTGATGGCAAGAAAGAGATGAGAGGACTTACAGAACAGATGCGTGCGTTCAGTGTATGTCAGGAGCACTTTTCTGACGTCCAGAGTGGGCCATTTCCTCTGTTTTATAGTGACCTGAGGGTCTGGAAAAAACACTGGAAGGCAAATGTTTTGGTTCAGGTGGAATGGAATGGCAACCTTTGGAGGGAAGGAAGGATGAAGATGCAGCAGCACCTTGTCTGTGAAAAATCTCATGTATGGAGGGTCCAGTGACAGGGGTCTGAGTTCTGAGACCTGTCTCGCTGAGGTTATAGCCACCAGGAACGCTATCTTCTATGAGCCAACTAAGAGAGTACCCAAGTTCAAGAGTTTGTATAGTAACGTGCTCCATTAAACATTGAATTGCCACATTTAGGTCCCACGGTGGAGGAGGATCCCTCGGATGTGGGTAGGTCCTTTCAATAATTTTTAGGAACCGAGTGGAGGTGGGGTAGGAGAAGACTGGAGCCCCTTCCACCTTATCTTGCAAGTCTGAGATCACCACCAGGTGCACCTTTAGGGAGGAAGTGAAGAGGGCTGGCTGGGGGTGGGGTGGGGTTGGCTGCAGGTTGGGGATTTGGTTTTGCTTTGCCGCCTTGCTTCCCCCTCCTCACCCCCAGCTTCTTTCCAGGCTCCTGCTCAGGTCTGCTCACCTCCCATCCCCTGGATTTTGGGGAAGGCTTGATCTTATTTTTCGGAGGGGCTGGGGCTTTTCTACAGCTTGATGGGGTCCCTGTGGTGCCCTGTGGCTGCTTCTTCACTTTCTGATTTGCTACCCTGCTTGGCTTAAAGTTTCTGGGGAGGTTTCTTTTTCTAAAGGCTCAGCTAAGCCAGATCTTTATTCCTCCTAATGGAGATTGGCGTTTTGTAACAAATCTTTTGTTTATAGGTCAAGGAAAGTTCACTGTGGATTGTGAGGAGGCTTGAATGCAGATGATTTTCCTTTTCTCAATTTACTTCTTTCCAAGATGAGATTAGTCCACTATAGATATATCCTTAAATTTTATTAAGATGTACTGATGTTCAAGTATTATACATGCTAAAGTAGGTGCTGAGCTGGGCCAGATCCTGTAGTTCAAATGAAGTCAGTGAAAAATTTGACAGAGCAAGGATTTCAATATTTGTCCCTTTGTTAGTAGTTTATCAAATCACAGAAAACAAGCAGCTTGGTTTTGCCTTTTGCTTATATATTCTATTCTTATTTTGATATTACTTTTAGACAGTGTTTCTTTTGGTATATAGTGTTTCCTTTGGTGTATTTAGGAAAAAACTGATCATGGCATCTAAGAATAGGTGCTGTTGTCTTGTGTGGAGCATTTGATAGTCAAAACCGTCTAATTCTCCCTCCCCCAATTTGACATGTATTTCACATAAAAGCAACAGAAAATGTCAACTGTCATAAAAGAAATATATCTCCATCTGTGGTGTATGGTGGACATAGTAGGATATGATGTCTAGAAATTTGCATTTTATGTAAAAGTTTGTTTCAGGCAGGTCTGCACATAAAACCCAGCAGCTCTCACTTCTGAATTTCTCCTTGCCTCTGTATGTAAAACTTAAACAGCTTGTCTGTGATTTTTTTTTTAATACTGCACAGTGAGGCTCAAAACTGAGGCTCGATGGGGATTTCCCTACACCCCTCCTGCACCCCACCCCCAGTTATCAGCTAGTAACAGTGTTACACCAAATCAGTGAGCACCCCCTTCACCCCCCAAATCTCCCCTGGTACCACTGTTCCCTCTAAGCGGTGCACATGTGTGCGCGCACACAGGTCATGAAGCCTGTACACACAAAAAAAAAGTACGCACAAAAAAATTCAATGGTGCTAATATTGGTGCTCACAAAGAAATGTTTTTGCGCACACAAAGAAATTGTTTGCGCACACAGTCTATGAGTAATTAGAGGGAACACTGCCTGGTACCCCCTAATTTCATGTGGTGGGGAGAATACTGCCAACAGAGATTACTTTTCCTTTAGAAGCCAACATCTCAAATTCAGCTAAACTTCATGGAGTCAAGGGCCTGCCACTCCATGTGTCAAACAATGAGAGTGAATTCTGTGAAGAACTTACTGTCTTAAAATGGATTTTAATCTTGTCCATAATTACTACATTAAATTATTGGAGGTTTGCTTCCATTTGCAACTCATAATGTAAAAATATCAATCTGGATAGGAGTTCTGCAGTGTGATTCTCCTTGCACCTTGATATAAATATTAAATACTTAATTTTGTGATGCCTTAATGTGGTTGGCTTTATGGTTACTTTAATGTGAAGATAAAAAATACTTAAGCCATTCATTTGATATCCCTGAGCTGCTGTTCTTCCAATTCATCTCACACAGTAACTAGGGGCTAGACAGATTTTTCTGGAGTTGGATGATCAATGGGGCAAGCATTGGGTGGGGGGAGGCAGTGGCTGGGTGAATGAAGGGGGCCTGGGCGGGGCCCCGGATGTTTATGTGTCCTCCAAAGTCCTCCTTTTTGTACTTCCCTGTCCTCCTTTCCATGCTTTGGTATCTGGTAACCATATCCATATGGAGCTCTGAATATGCTGTCTCATTACCTGATTATAATTCACCAAAATACAACAGCCCAAATGTCCACTTCTAGAGCACAGGTGGCGGAAGGCTCTCCTGAGATATGCTTGCTACAAGTGGAAGAGACTGCTGTGGAAGAAGCAGCTCCCAAACAGCATAAACAATGAGCACTTCAGCGTGCTCAGTTCTGTCTGCACAGGTAAGTGGCTTCCAGTGCTCCTGACTGCTGTGGAATTGACTGCAGACAGGCTTCCTAAGCAGGGACCAGTGCAGTGTGGGATGGAAGTGGTACCAGTACACTGAGGTTACTTTGCTGGAGTTTCCCATCCACACTGCATGGCATTGCCAGAAATAAGGCAGAGTGGAGGGTGACAAGGCAGTTAGCCTTGCTCACAAGTCTCTGCACTAAATTCACACAGAAAAAAAAAAATTGGGGTGGGGGACAAGCAAGGACATGGCTGAAAAGGTCAAATAAAAAAATAAATAAACTCACCTTATTTTTCTGTGTTCCAGAAAAGAGTAGGAAAGAAAACTTTTTGTTTCAGGCAGTTTTTCATTGTCTATGAACCTGACAGAGCTATTGAGGCACACATGGTACCGCCCTTCGCCAGAGTGGGAGACTAGGGGGCACAGTTTCATACACTAATGACTACATTTGAGTTATCACTTTTGTTTTTTGTTCTCTAGTCTTTGTTTGCCTTCAGTAAGCGCCTTTGTTTCTCCCCACAAGGTCTTGTCAAGGAGGTGGGAGGAAGAGCAGCATAAGAATAGACAAAAGCGAGCAGGACCACATTTGACTGGGAAAACAAATCAATATGTCTCTGGGCCTGAAAGCTTGTCAGATAGTCCCTGTGTTAACTCCGCAAGTGGGATCCTAAACTACTGGATGCCTTTGCGTTTATAAATATTGTGGCAAGGAACAGTAAAAGGAAAACTCTTCTCCAAAGCATAGAGGCGGCAATGGCAGGGGAGATTCACAGGGCTGTCCCCAGAGCCACAACTGCCCCTGACACTCTGCCACTCTCAGTCCCCACTTTGGAGGCTGTACACAATAATAGCCAGTTTTTGTCTTTTCTAGCAGACATAGATGTCACAGTGACAAGAGCTTGTTAATCCACATTCTTCAGGGCACAGGCAGTGCACCAAAAAAAAAAAAAAAAAAAAAAGAAGAAGCCAGGCCAATAAGATCCCCTCTTATTCTGTAAGTTCCCCCATCTTCAAAACATCTGACGAAGTGGGATTTTCTCTCATGAAAGCTTGTGTGATAAATAAGTCTTTTAGTCTATAAGTGCCATGGGACTCCTCCCCATTCTTGTATCACACAGATAAGGGCTATCTTCAGTATTTAGTATGGTATCAGTACAGGAAGACTATTGCAATGGCCTACAAGTTGTAACTGCATGTGGCAGACCCACTAATTTCAAAAGGAGCAGTGTGGACATTCCTGTCAGAGATTAATGCACTGGCCCTGCCCCAGAGAAATGGTTCCAGTTGTTACTGTTCTATAGATAATACTAACAACTCTTGGCCTCCTATGAGAAGTGCTTTGCATTAGGAAGGTACAGATTTGTTCCCATGGGCACCTGGGGCAGAACAGTCTGCTTCAGTTCTTTGGCACCTTTAGTGACCTCTTTGGCTGAACAAGGAATCACGCTGAGGTCAAGAGATGGTCCCATGAGCCTGTTTCAGCTAGAGTAGTGGTTTTCAAACTTGGGGTCAGGACCCAATACTGGGTCGTAGACACGCAGGTACTGGGTTGTGGCACACTCTGCTGTTCCCGACGAAAAACTGGAATGCATTGCTCGAAGACAGAATTGTTGGGTCACAGGCATACTTTTTTTTTTTTTCCCCAACTGGGTCCCGAGGAAAAAGCTTGAAAACCATTGAGCTAGAGGATGTTGGCTGGGCAGGAGAGAGAAGTGAGAAGACTATTTTACAGAGTACCCTTCTAGCAACAGTCAGGCTACACATGCTTTCCATCAGGGAGCTATTTCATGTACAAGCATTTAAAATGATTGTTAAAGGGGCACTGTCAATGTGAAAAATCATATGGGCCACAGTGTGTTACTTTTCCTCAGCCAAATGATCCCACTTACTTCAATGGGACTGTCCACAGGAGTTAGGGTTGCTTTTCCGAGCAGAAGCTGCAGAATCAGGCCCAGAGGTTTGGGAGTTTTACTTTTTCAAGCAAATGCTCTTACCTGTAGCAAGTGATTTTCCTGGGAATTGAAATGGGGGGGAGGGGATTGAATTTACGCACGGGGGTGGGGTGAAGGATGAAATCATGAGGGTGAAGATGGGCTGTGTGGCACTATAGTAAAAACTGAAAAGTGTTTCACAGCCATTTTATTAGATTTAATTTCATGATAGAAAAATATTCAAGATAAGTAAGTTCAAAGCAGACTGCAAAGATTTCAAAGGGATCTTACAAAACTGGGTGACTGGGCATGAAAATGGCAGGTGAAATTCAATGTTTATAAATACAAAGTAATGAGCACTGGAAAACAGAAACAGCTATACATATAAAATGATGGGGGTCTAAATTAGCTGTGACCACTCAAGAAAGAGATTTTGGAGTCCATTATGGCTAGGTCTCTGAAAACATCTGCTCCGTGTTGAGTGGCAAGCAACAAAGCTAGTGGCATGCTACGAGCCATTAAGAAAGTTGCAGATAAGAAAAAAAAATTTATAATGTCCCTGTATAAATTCATGGAATGCCCACATCTTGAATACTGCATGCAGATCTGGTTGCCCCATCTTAAAAAAGACATATTAGAATTGGAAAAGATACAGAGAAGGACAACTAAAATTGTTAGGGGTATGGAATGGCTTCCATCTGAGAAGAGATTAATAAAAATGGGATTTTTCAGCTTGAAAAATAGGTGACTAAAAGGGGTGAATATGACAGAGGTCTATAAAATCTTGACTGGCATAGAGAAAGTGAATAAGGAAGTATTATTTAATACGTAACATAACACAAGAACTAAGGGTCACTCAAAGAAATTAATAGGCACAGGTTTAAAACAAACAAAAAGTATTTGTTCACACAACGCACAACCTGCTTAATTCTCTGCCCAGGTATGTTGTGAAGGCCAAGACTATAACAGGGTTAAAAAAAGAATTAGCTAAGTTAACAGAGCATAGGTTCATCAATAGTATTAACTGGGATGGGCAGATATGCAATACCATGCTCTGAAGTGTTTCTAGTTCCCAAAAGAGATGGGACAGGACAACAAGGGATGGATCACTCCGTGATTGCCTGTTGTGTTAATTTCCTCTGAAGTACCTGGAATTGGTCACTGTCAGAAGACAGGGGACTGGGTAGATGAACAATTGGTCTGATCTAGTATGACTTCTCTCATGTTCTTATGAAAAATTAACTGTAATATAAAAATGTTTAGTGTGGTATGCCAGACAGAGTGCAGTCAGGCACATCAAGCAAGATGTGTTCTTATCAGTGTTGTTTTGTGTCCAGCGCTGATATCAGTTTGGCTGCATGTGTGCATGTGTCTCTGAAGGCATGCTCCCTGAGGATTGCCCCTGGCTCAGATCTCTAGTGGGAACTCCATTAGCCCAGTGATCTAGAGCCTGGCTTGGATCTTAAGCAAGGACTGAGTTAGCCTGCTGATCCTAAGCAGAGATGTTCCTTTAGTTAACACTGTGGTTTACCTTTGGCTCAAATCTCAAGTCAGCACTCAGTTGGCTTAGTGATTTGGAGCCTTGGCTTACCCCCTGTGCAAGAGGTAAACCAAGGCAGCACTCACGATCGAGGAAACCAACATGACCGTGGATCTTTGTAGAAACGAAGGTGCCAGACTAGGCTTTATTGCAACGTAGCACTATGGCAAATGATCTATATCAACAGATTTGTTGGCAGCATTGGTGCTCTCAGTGCAATGGAATAGCTCAACTGACAGCAGGACTCGCTGTCACCCTCTTGGCTGCGCGAAGTTTGGCCTCGAATCCTATTCTTATACTCTATTCAGACCTACTGACTCAACCTCCTTTGGGATCCAGATTTACCTTGATTGGTCCACAAACCCCTTTCTTGATGTCACCCTTGATTTGATAGGTCCACACATCATTAGACATCCTTATCCACCAAGGTGTCATGGTTTGACCAAAACCTAATCTATCTCTATCCATCTAAGTGTCATATTTGACTGAAACCATACCTTTTCATGGGTCACTTATCTAATACCTCCCTATCTCTTTGGCATTACAATGACTTAATACCTTTCAGGTACTTTTCCATTTTTCATACTTATTACAATTTTAGCTTGTTTCTTGCCAATTCCAGTGAAGCTGAATTTCACAGCTTGTTTCATGTCCGTACCTCCAGTTCAGGCCCACTGGACATTCCATTCAGGCCCACTGTTGGAGTATGTCATTAAGTTTTAAGTCAACACCTAGGCATTTCTATTCATTTTTCTTATTTTAACCTCTTGCTTTCTTCTACATTTAGTACAGAACCTCTGCAAGACAATGATCTCAGCAAATAAAGCATTTTAAAAATCTTGACCTACTAGGAAACATATATTTACATAAGTTCCAAAGTGGTAGCTGTGTCAGTCTAGTTCAGCAAAACAAACAAGGAGTCTTGTGGCAGTTTCAAAGACTAACACAGGGGTTCCCAACCTTTTTAAGGCTTGGGACCCCTTTGTTGTCAAAAAAAAATTTGCAGTCCCCTGGAGGGTGCCAGGTGCCACCCTGCAACACCAGCGCCACCCACAGGGCAGAATCAGGCCTGCGCTGCCAGTGCCACTGTGGCCATGGCCCCCTCCCCCAGCCTTGCAGCCACCATGGCCATGGCCCCGTCTCCCCAGTCTGGGAGCTGCAGTGGACATGGTCCCCTCCCGCAGCTGGGGAGCTGGAAGCAGCCATGGCCCTCTGCTCGCTTCCCATGTTCCCCACCCCTCAGCCTGTTCTTCACCCCCACCCACTGCTTTGCCATCCCCAATGCCTCCAGACCCCTTCCACCCCCCCATTACCTGCACACTGGTGATGCTGCTGCACCTGGCCACTCCACCAGGCTGCTCTCTCTGACAATGTTCTGTATGCTCAGGCACGGCAAGAGTTTTAAAAACTCCCTACCTTGGGGAACCAGAAGTCTGGGTCTCCGTGGACACTAGAGAGACTAGTGGCATCTGGCCCTAGCTTCCAGCCTGTCTGTGGACGCCCTGGAGCCACTCTGCAGCCCACCAGGGGTCCACAGACCACAGGTTAGCAGCCACTGGACTAACACATTTATCTCATGAGCTTTCATGTGAGAAAAATTTACAATAAGTTCTCCATCTTCAAGCATCTAGCAGAGTGGGATTTTCTCCCACAAAAACACAAAAACAATAAATATGTTAGTCTTTATAAGTACCAGCAGAATCCTAGTTTGTTTTGCTGAACTAGACTAACATGGATATCCCTTTGGAACTATTTAACCCTTAAAAAGGGCCATAGGACTCCTTGTTTATATATTTATACAAGTTTTCCTGTCAGAAATCTAGCATTCTGGAACAATGTCACTAAAACACAGCCCAACAAACAAATGTTCTTTTAACATACCTATCCTTTCTCCCTCCACCACATCCTATGTACCATTGTTGTTTTCTTTTGGAACTTCACTTCTAGTGCAAGCTTGCAGTGTTTCTGTGGAACAGATTGTCATTGTCCTACATTAGGTCTAGGCACTTAGACCTGATTATTAGCAATTTCAGCCCTAGTGATCACTTAACAAAACAAGTTCCAAAGAGGCAGCCATCTTAGTCTAGTTCAGCAAAACAAACAAGGAGTCTGGTGTCACTTACAAAAACTAACAAATCATTTATCACATGAGATTTCATGGGAGAAAATCCCACTTCATCACCCTCTTGAAGATGGGGACCTTACAGAACGGGAGGAAAATAAGTGCAAGGAAGTGTACGTCATATTGTTACAACTTAAAGCGTCTGACAAAGTGGGATATTCTCCTACAAAGGGTCGTGTGATAAATAAATTTGTTAGTCCTTATAAGTACCACCAGACTCCTTGTTTGTTTTGCTGAACTAGACTAACACGGCTACCCCTTTGGAACTATTTAACTCTAAGCTGACAGTGTCGAATCTGCATATGAATTCCAGTGTTGCAGTTTCTCTTTGAAGTAGGTGTGTCCTATATTCATGTAAACCAGTGGTTCCAAACCTATGGTCTGGGAACCCCCTGGGGGTCCACAGAATTATTGCAAGGGGTCTGTGAACAAACTTGTCTGCTGCCAGCGGGTGAAACATGCAGGGGTTAAAGTATTATTTGGCAGGCCTCGGAACCCTCCTAAATTTCTGGGCCCCCTTCATGCACCCCAGTTACTGCCCCCCAAATGCCTTCCCCAAACCCAAACTCCTGCCCTGCCAGCTACTGCCCCCAAAATATCTGCCCCCATCAGACCCCTCTTTCCCCATGTCCTCATTCCCTAACCCCCCACCCTGCCACCAACTCTCCAAGCTCCTTGAGACACCCCAACTCTGTCCCTAAACCCCCCACCCTGCCACCAGCACTCCACACTCGCCCAAGACACCCCCAACCTCTCCCTAAACCCCTGCCCTGCCACCTGCTTCCTCTGCTCCTCCAAGACACCCCAATGCCCTCCCTAAACCCCCTTTCCCTGGCTGCCCATGCCTGACCCACCCAGGTTCCCCTTCTTCTGCTTTACCTGGCTGCTGGATGACTGATTTCTGGCCATGCTACAGGCTGCTGCTCCCACCCTGAGCATGCTCATAGCATGCTTAGGGTGGGAGATTTAAAATCTCCCAGCCTGATACAGTCCCCTGTCTGTACAGGCTGGAGCTGCCGGCCATGCACAGCAAGCCATGCTGCCTGGATGGGTGAGAACCAGGGGCTGTGCACCCATGCTCCTTACAGGAAATATTGCACTTGGCACCCTAAAAATAGACCCAGCATTTCAGGGCTCCTGAAAATAGAGCTGGAACACTGCATTCTGGGATCCACTATTTTAAATGGGGGGCCCTGGAATGCTCTCCCCCTAAAAATAGTGGGCCCCAGAATGGGGTTCTGGGCTGTTCTGGCTTACTTTAACCCCGGATCCATGTTGAAGAGGGCTCTAAATCATTGGTGTCAAACTTCCAGCCTGTGGGGCAGGATCCAGCCCACCCAGGACACTGATCCAGCCTGCAGAGCTGCTGCTTGGGTTGTTCCTGGCAGCTGTCTATGGGAGCGAACAGCAAGGACAGACTACTGGCAAAGCAGGGCTAGGCGTGCTTTTGAATCACTCATGTGATCCAAGTCACAGCCTAGGGCCTTTCACCATCAGTCATCAGCTCATCATAAGCTGTCTGGAGACTGCTCATTCAGACCTTACTAACAATTCATAATTTAAAATATTAGGACAACCAACATCACCTAAATGAAGGCACCAACACTGTTATAAAAAACAGCAGTGTGCTGAAGCTAGGCTTTGTTCTTGCTTTTTAAACCTATTATGCTTTTCATTTACAAGTATTTAATGTATACTGTGTATGCTTTTAAAGTGTGTACTGATGTTTCAATTGCACTTCAAATTTCCAACAAATTACTAAATTCATGCATGTGACTTAGTGAGTATGCTGGGAAAACTCAGGGGGTTGAGAGGTTACACCTGGGGGGTTGAGAGGTTACACCTGGTTCAGCCTGTTAGAACTGAAGGAATTCTAAAAAAATTACTTGATATGTCACCTGTTATGCTGATTGCATTCTTTTGGAGGTTTTCTCAGCTCCAAAAAAAATCATCAGTTTTACTTGTTTGTGGTTTAATTGCCAGTTCACTTTCAGCTTCTCATGTAATAACATAACATGTTAGTTGTCTGGGATGCAAAACTGCCTGAATGTTTACTTTAAATCTTCCTTCCAAGTGTTTTTATGGAAACATTTTTATGGGTCTTGTGTTTTGTAACAGCTTATATTTGCAAGGCCTATAGTTTAGACCCAATTTCACATAACTGTGTCCCTTCAAAGCACACCCTTTTGTTTTCTTAATTAAATAGCCAGACTAAAACAGTCCTGTGGTCCACTTAGTCCAGTGTCCTGCCTCACAGCAGCTAATGTGGAAACTGTCAGAAGAAGACAGATTTCTCTTATTGAACAATCAGGAAGCACCCACTTTTCATTTTGTTCATGTAACTTTATATGTCTATTTCATGTTTTACAAAGTAAGATTCACCAAAGAGTCAGAGGAATCATAAAACTTTCTCATTGTATTCCAAAGCTGTTTTCTTTAGCAACAACCCACTCCTTTGTGTACCTTGTTGGTATACAGATTAATTAAATACAAGTGCAAGCTAAAATATGCTTGCAACAATCTGCCACTGTTCTTTGCTTCCAGGCTCATCTAGGCAAGAGAAATCAACAAGCAGTTGTGTGGCACTTTAAGACTAACAGATTTATTTTTTGCATGAGCTTTCGTGGGAGAAGATCCCACTTCCTCAGATGCTTCGAAGATGGGTGAACTTACAGAAAGGAATGAAACTAAATGCAAGGGGGTATAAAACATAGGATCAGGTCATAAAGTAACAGCAAATCAGAGCAGTTTACAGGCTTAAAGAATGGGAAGCCTGAAGTCAAATTGCCCTTTGTAATGTGAAAAGAACCCATAATCTCGACTGAGTTCTGCTTTCACAGAATTTAGCTTGCATATTAATTCGAGTTCAGCTGTTTCTCTTTGGAGTCTTGATGTCCCAGGTACATCTCTAACGACAGTCGTTAACAAATCCATCATCGAGTGATTAGGAAGATGGCAGTGTTCACCCATCTTCGAAGCATCTGAGGAAGTGGGATCTTCTCCCACGAAAGCTCATACAAAAAAAAATTTTGTTAGTCTTAAAGTGCCATACAACTGCTTGTTGTTTTTTTACTGGACTAGACTAACACGGCTATCCCTTTGGAAACTGACAAGAGAAATCAAGCAACTCGCATGAACTCCTATTTAGCCTGTGTTCCCACATTCAGATAATTAATCTGCTTAGTAATTGAACTAACAGACTGCACAAATCACTTAAATTAGCCTTATAAAATACTTTCATACTGCCATAAGTCATGTTTTTTTCTGACCCCTGCCCTGGGCCAGGAGCACTAAGAGACCTTGTAATTTTATCTGCTAACTGCACATGCTATTCTTAATCACTCCCATGTCATAAGCCTTTTTTTATATCTCACTAGGCAAGTCACACATGTCAGGATGTCTCAGGAGTTATTATAAGCTTTGCCAAGTTCAGATCCTTGTATTCCTCTCACATTACAGTCTGTGTTTTCTTTTCCTTTGCCTTCCTTCTAATTGAAAGCCACTTGGCCCCCTGAAAGACAGTTCCAAAAGGATAGGAATAATTGTGTGTTCTTGGGTATGTCCACACACACTCCTTATTTCGAAACAACAGAGGTTGTTTCGAAATAAGGAGTGCCATGGCCACACGACGCACGGCCATTTCGAAAGAAGCAAACCGCTTCTTTCGAAATGGCCGTGGTCTTTGCGAAATAACTTAAACCTCGTTACCTGTCGAAACAGAGTTGTTTCGAAACAGAGGTTTCGAAACAGCCCTGTTCGGACATGTTGTTTCGGAACAAAGTGTTCCGAGACAACATGTGCCCACCCTGGGAGGAAGGGCTGACCCCTCAGCACCCTGGCCAGGGTGCTGAGGGGTGTACACGGGCTGTGGGGAGGGGCGCGGGGCTGCGCCGCACGCTGCCGGTGTCTGCAAGGGACTGCAGGCACCGTGCCTCACCTGGCGGGT
>ML682004.1:44548263-44651137 GCA_007922195.1 Podocnemis expansa
TGTTGTTTCGAAACAAGCACTCCCCGTATAGACATAGCCCTTGTGACACAGAGGTGCCTCAGTGCCAGCTGGTGAAGGATTCACTGCTTTGTGTCAGCAGCTCTTCTCAGATCTGACAAATGTGCTAAACCTAATACATTGCTTTCATAGTATTTATGTAGAAAGATTCATATAAGATATTATATGAAAGCTGGGATCATGCTGTTCATTAGGATCTTTTTGAAATGTATGTCATGATGGTATTTAAAAAGTCGTGATATCATGCTTCAAGGTGTTACTGTCCAGCAGAGGTGAAAAAGTGGTTTCCTGCCAGACCAGAGATGTTTAGCCACCTATCTGATGAAATGTCTTTCCTTCACAATCACCAGGCCGAGCTAAACTCAGGTGAGATTTAACAGGAGGAGAAGAATCTCAGGTGAGAATGAGCTTTGTCTTGAGTGTGCACTCCAAAGGTTCGCTGACATATAAATGAGGGGCAGTGGCACACCATGTTATCCTGCACCTGAAGGAGTAACTGGGCAGTGAGTTTACATCCATTAAAAGGAGATCCCAATCTGTCCTGGTTGGAAATGCTTCAGGAATGTTTTGGGTGACATCAGACTACTTTCAGACAGATGCAGAGAGGTAGCCATGTTAGCTTATTTCAGCGCAACATAAAAGGAGTTCTGTGGCACTTTTGAAGATCAACACATTGATTTATCCCTGATTTTATTTTACTTCCTTGTTTCTTTCTCTAATTTTTTGTTCTTTCTTGTTTTTCTTCCCATCCTCTGCTGAATGCTTCTGACCCCCACCCCCAGCTCATCTGAGGGCTCTGGGGTGCCTACGATCAAGTATCCAACATTGGTTCTATGGAGAGGTCAGAACGAATGTGCTCCTCTGACTGGGCTGAGAGCTGACAGAAGTGGAACAAGGCCTGGCTGCAGGGCCAGATTTTGGTGTTCATAGGCCCTAGGCACTTTCACTCCAAAATGTGCAAAAAGAGGGGTAAACGCCAATTGAATTACATAGATTGACATGATGCACTTTAAACTATTCTAATGCTAAACCATGTGATTTTCCTTATATTTTCTGGGTTTTTTAAAATTTTTTCCCTCCTTCATAGGCCCTAAAAATTTCATAGGCCCTAGGCACTGTGCCTACAGTGCCTAATGGGAAATCTTGCACTGCCTGGCTGGCAGGCTCAGCCTGAGTCTTGAGTACCTGAGATGCCCTTATTGGCATTTAGCAAAGAGCTAGAGGTTCCTCCTACCATCCAGCTCTTCTGTGGCTCCTGGCTAGCCATGAGGCTGCTACTTCCCAATCACCTGGCCACTTCCTCCCCTAGCCTGGCTAGGGAAAGGGATGTACAATGGAGAAGGAGCTGATGGGAGCTGCAGTGCCTTGCTGAGTGGATTGATCGCACATCCATGGCCCAGTGCTATATGCATACACTGCACAAAGCACATAGTTCATTCTCCTCTGTAGAAGCAGAAGTTTAGGACATCTATGCAACTGTGAACTTGACCTCTGTGGAGCCAAAGGACATTTTGCCTTTGATAGGATTGAGATGTGGCCCTATTAGCAAGTTTCCGTGTAAAATGGCTGAACCCCAAATTCACTCGTCCCCCATGCACTGGGCATAACTCTCCAGCAGCATTCACTTTCTATTCCACCAAGCTTTCCCCTTGGGGCAGAGGCCTGCATCCAGCACAACCATCCCCAAGAAGCCTGCACTAAGTCTGTATCAACATTATAGACTCATGGACACTAAGGTCAAAAGGGACCAATATGATTATCTAGTCTGACCTCCCGCACACTGCAGGCCATAAAACCTCACCGACCCACTCCTACAATGAACCTCAAACCCATAATTGAGCTATTAAAGTCCTCAAATCATGATTTAAAGACTTTGATACAGAGAATCAACCAGCAAGTGAGCCATACCCAATGCTACGGAGGAAGGGAAAAAAACCCAGCACCCAAGCCAATCTGCCCTGAGGGAAAATTCCTTCCTGACCCCAAATATGGCAATTGGTTAAACCCTGAGCATGAGGGCAAGTCCATAACAGCCAGGTCAAGAAGAACTTCTCTGTAATAACTCAGAACCCACTTGATCTAATGCCCCTTCCCAGGTCACTATCATACCCATCACCAGTAGTAAAAGACAGACAATGGCCAAGCTACATTGTACATCATATCATTCCCTCCATAAACTTATCAAGCTCTGTTTTGAAGGCACTTAAGGTTTTTGCCCCCACCATTTCCCTTGGTAGACTATTCCAGAACTTTACTCCTCTGATGGTTAGGAATCTGCATCTAATTTCAAGCCTAAATTTTCTGAAGGATAGCTTGTATCCATTTGTTCTTGTGTCCACATTGGTGCTGTATTCAAATAATTCCTCTCCCTCCCTTGTATTGATCCCTCTAATGTATTTATAAAGAGCAATCATATCTCCTCTCAGCCTTCTTTTGGTCAGACTAAACAAACCAAGTTCTTTAAGTCATCTCTCATAGGAAATATTTTCCATTCCACAAATCATCCTTGTGGCCATTCTTTCCACCTGTTCCAGTTTGACTTCATCTTTCTCAAACATGAGTGAACAGAACTGTACACAATACTCCAAGTGAGGTCACATCAGCACCTTGTGTAATGATATTAACACCTCCCTATCTCTACTGGAAATACCCCTTCTGATGTACCCCACGACTGCATTAGCTTTTCTCACTGCCACATCGCATTGGCTACTCATTGTCATTCTGTGATCAACCAGTATGCCCAGGTCCTTTTCCTCCCCTGTTACTTCCAGCTGATACATTCCCAACTTATAAGAAAAATTCCTGTTATTTGTCCCTAAGTGCATGACCTTGTACTTCCTATTGTTGAATTTCATCCTATTTCTAATGTTCCACTTTACCAGGTCATCCACATCATTCTGTATGCTATCCCGATCCTCCTCTGTATTGGCAATACCTCCCAGCTTGGTGTCGTCTGCAAACTTAATTAGCACATTCCCACTTTTTGGGCCAAGGTCAGTAACAAAAAGGTTGAATAAGATGGGTCCCAGGACTGATCCTTGGGGAGCTCCACTAGTAACCTCCTTCCAGCTAGACAGTTCACCTTTCACTATGACCTGCTGTAGTCTCCCCTGTAACCAGTTCTTTATCCACCTTTCTATTTTCATATTAATCCCCATCTTTCCTAATTTAACTAATAATTCCCAGTGTGGAACTGTATCAAATGCCTTGCTGAAATCTAAGTAAATTAGGTCCACCACATTCCCTTTATCCAAAAGATCTGTTATCTTGTCAAAAAAGGAGATCAGGTTGGTCAGGCATGATCTACCTTTTGTAAAGCCATGTTGTATTTTATCGCAGTTACCATTCTCCTCGATATTCTTAAGTACCTTCTCCTGCAAAATTTTCTCCAAGACCTTACATAGTGCCAAGGTCAAACTAATAGGCCTGTAGATACCTGGATTCCTTTTACTCCCTTTCTTGAAAATAGGGACTACATTAGCAATTCTCCAGTCATAAGGCACAACCCCTGTGTTCACCGATACTTTTAAAATCCTTGCTAAAGGGCTGGCAATTTCATGTGCGAGTTCTCCAATATTCTTGGATGGAGATTATCCGGACCCCCTTGATTTAGTTCCATTAAGCAGCTGAAGCTTGGCTTTCACCTCAGGTATGGTAATTTCCACTTCTACATTCTCATTCACTGCCCAACGTCTGCCCCTGATCTCCCCATCACCCTCATTAAAGACAGAGGCAAAGTACTTATTTAGCTATTCAGCCATGCCTAGATTATCCCTGATCTCTACCCCAATCTCAATGTATAGTGGTCCAACTTCATCCTTCTGTGTTTTCTTCTTATTTATATGGCTGAAGAACCTTTTATTATTGGTTTTGATTCCCTTTGCAAGGAATAATTCTGCTTGGCTTTTGGCCTTCCTCACTTCATCCCTACAAGCTCTGACCTCTAAAGGTAGCCCTCCTTTCCTATCCCTCCCATCTTCCACTCCTTGCAGGCCTTGTGTTTCCTCCTAATTGCCTGTCTAAGATGTACATTCATCCAGCTTGGTTAGAACCCATGCCTGAAAATTTTTTCCTCTTCTTTAGAATGCAGGCTTCAGATAGTTCCTGCAGCTTCGTCTTGAAGCAGTTCCAAGCATCCTCAATGTTCATATCCATGAATTCTTTGGTCCAGTCCACTTCCTTAGCTAATTCCCTTAATTTTTTGAAGTTAGCCCTTTTGAAGTCAAAGACTCTGGTCACAGATTTTTTTTTGTTTTGTTTTGTTTACCCTTCCATTCAGTTTAAATTGGATTCGCTCATGGTCACTAGAGGCTAGGTTGTCCCCTACAACTAATTCCTCTGTGAGGTCCTCACTACTGACTAATACCAAATCTAAGATCACATCTCTTCTTGTTGGCTTGGAAACTGCTTGATGGAGAAATTCATTTGCTATCACCTCCAAGAAAGTCTGGGCCCTTTTATTGCTGCTAGCACATATCCACCAGTCTATATCTGGGATGTTAAAGTCTCCCATAATCACACAGTTCCCAGTAGTGTTTACTCCCTTAAAGGCCTTAAAGAATTCTCTATCCATGTCCAAATCAGATCCCGGCGGTCTAACACACCCCAAGCACTAATCCAGGAGAAACTCTAGTAGCTTTCTTCTCCAATGTGATTTTTGAGCCAGATAGACTCTGTCCTGCTAATTACATCACTCTGAATTTCTTTGCATTCTATTGCATCATTGATATACAATGCCACACCACCACCTTTACCATTACATCTGTCTTTCCTAAAGAGCACATAGCCTTCAATGCCCATAAACCAGTCATGACTACTTTTCCACCATGTTTCTGTTATCTAGTATCTGGTTTCAATTCCTCCACCAGTAGTTCCAGGTCCTCCATTTTATTACCTAGGCTTCTCGCATTGGTATATAAACATTTTAACTTTTGCTGCTCGGCTTTGCTCACATTCTTTACCCAATGTGGCCTTTTTTACTACTGCCAACATCACCCATCAGACCAGTATTTGTGCTTCCCACCTTTCTAACATCCATACTGCCTCCCACTTTGTCTTTTCTGAATTTAGTTTCCTGCCCCTCAATGCTAGTATCAGGCATAGAGACTGTCCGAGCATCTCCCAACCATCTCCACACACTCCCTAGTTTACAGCTCTCTTAATCAGTTGAGCTAGCCTCCCTCCCAGAAGTCTGTTTCCCTCTCTACTCAGGTGTAGTCCATCCCAAGCAAACAGTCTTCAGTCCATGAATGCCTCCTAGTGCCCATACATCCCAAAGCCCTCCTTGTAACACCAGTGCCTGAGCTATCTGTTAACTGCCAGAATATTCACACACATGGTTGTCCTCTTCTAGGGACAGGCAGAATCCCACTGAAGATCACCTGAGACTCTAGCTCCTTGAGAGTCTTTCCCAGCCTGGCATAGTCTCCTTTGATGCATTCCAATGAGAATCTAGCTATATCATTTGTACCCACATGAAGGATTATCATCTTTCCTGCTCCCATTAGGATCCTCTTCAGCCTCAGATCCACATCATGCATCTTAGCTCCAGGTAAACAGCACACTCTTCTGTTCTCAGGGTCACTTCTAGTTATAGGCCTGTCTGTCCTCCTCAGCAGAAAATCCTCAACCACATACACTTGCCTTTTCCTGGCAACACTGTGCTTCTCTAGTCTATCCCCAGTTCTCTCTGACTGGGAGTCATGATGTCTACAGCTGTTGTTCCCAATCCTCTGCACCCACTCCTGAATGCTCCCTGGGCTCTTATTTATCTCCAGTGGCTCAACTCCCCTTTGAATGGGACTATCTGCTCTTTTCTTCTTCCTCACACTCCCACCTTCTGGAAGTTCACCTGCTGGACTCCTTCATTTGCTAATTCAGCAGACCTGTTACTGAGTTCTAATTCACCTTCACTAGCTGGTCTTTTTCTCTGCTGCCTTCTCACAGTCACATATTTCCACTGCTCGCTTTCCTCACCTAGCAGTCTCCCCTCAGAATTGGCTGCTCCTGTTTCCATCTGCAGGGCTGAGTTTTTGTCTCCAGTGTCCCCAGTCCTCTGCTCCATCAACTGTTCAAACCCCCTTCTAAACTCAACCTTAGTTGCCACCTGCATCTCCAACCCTCAGATTTTCTCCTCCAACAGCTCTACGAGGCAGCACTTCATACAAACAAAATTCTTTAGGGTTACACCCTCCAAGATAATGTACATCCCACAGCTTCCACATCCTCTCATCTTCATTGTCTCTTCCCCTGTTGGAGTGACTTCTGCTGCTACCGCCATGTCTGCCATAAGTCAGTCTGTCTGTCTGTCTATCCGTCCGTCCGTCCGTCTGTCCATCCATCCCTCCTCCTCCTCCTCCTCCTCCAAACTCCCTCTCGAATTCCCCTGATGCCTGCTCCTGGTGCTGCTGCAGCTTGCTTGAGTGGCTGCCTTTATAGCTCCCCCAATGGGAAGGCTCTACCCCTAATTGGGGTCACCTGATCCCCGCTGCCACTCAACCCCTGCAAACTGAGAAGAAAGAAGGAAAAAGAAAAAGAAAAAGAAAGCCAAACCAGAAAACAAATACAAAACAGACAACCAAACACACACAGCACTCCCAACTCCACAGCACTCCTCCACAGTTCCTAACTCCCTCTTAAACTCCCTTGTTAACAGCCCTGTTGCCTGCTCCTGGTGCTGACATTTTCCCCCTTTGAAATGATGAGATTAGACTTTGTTAGCAAACAGGGAACGTGCCAATCCTGGCCCTAAAAGGAGTTGATCTTTTAGAAGGCTCTGTTTTCATTTCAGCTGAAGCTGGTTTAATGTGTGCATACATCTTTGACAGGACTTTTTAAAAACAACTATTTGTATGTATTTTGGGGGGGGGGGAAATGAATGAGAATAAAGGCTCTCAAAGCTTTCTGAATTTCCACAGGTCATCCAAAATGAGCCACAGGACTTTGGCAGTTGTCTTTGGTGGGATCATTTCCCTTAGAAGCTGGACCTGAAAAAAAATCACTCCTAATCTAAACAGAACCTGTTTATTGGCAATACCTAGAGTACTGCTTTTCAAACCTTTTTTCTTGGAACCAGGAGGTATACAGAAACATCTCCAATCCCTGGTGGAGAAGGGCCACACCTGCAACACCCAGCAGGTGAGGGTGAAGATCAAGGACCTCTGTCAGAGCTACCACAGGGCCCGGGAAGCCATGCAGTGCTGGGGGCAGCCACCACCACATGCCCCTTCTACACTGAGCTGCACAGCTTCCTGAGCCAGGAGGCGGACACCCAGACAGCCCGAACCCTTGACTCCGCTGAGCCTTCCCCCTGTTGACGATGCCCAGGAGAAGGACTTGGTGGCCGAGGATGTGGTGTTCAGCAGGTTGGACACCAGCACCCCAGCACAGGGCATCATGGTGGCCCCAGGCAGTGCCACCCCAAAGCTGCACCCTGCCCTGACACCAACCCCGGGGAGACAGGGGGAAGCTTCTTCCGCTGAGGAAGACCCAGGTGAGAGGACATTGCGCCAGACCCCTGGTGCAGCTCCTGGTGAGTGCTACTGCCCTGCAGGCATGGTGGGACAAGCAGGTGGGACAGGGACTGTGGCGGATAGGACCCAGGGACAGGCAGGGTCCCATGGGTGAGGCAGAGGCCCTGGGGCAGAGGGGCAGGGGACCATGTGGTGGGGAGGACCCAGAGCCAAGTGGGGTTGGTGCCTGACAGGACATCGGGTGGGGGCACTGTGGGTGGGAGCGCCAAGGCCAGACAGCATGTGCCTGACAACACTAGCACATGGCCTCAGGAGAAAACCCTGGGGCAGGGCTGCCTCAGGCTCACCACCCTGGGCACTGCACCCTCCCCCCAGTGCAGAAGAGCACAGCAGTGTATACTAAGGGGTCCCTGTCCCAAAGCACAGGGGGAGTGGGAAGCAGGGGGATGGGCATGGGACAGCAGCTGCTGTCAGCCTGCATTCCACACTACCTCATACGAGGAATTCTTGTTCTTTGTTTCTCTCCGGCAGACCCTCCACCAGGAATTGAAATGGGAGGGGTGGAATTTTCAAGGGAGGGCGAAAGGGCCAGAGAGGTGTAAGACTGTAGTGGAGTAGAGGGGCTCTATGACACCATAGTAAAAACTGAACAGTGGTTCATAAATAGGGTTACCAGATGTCTGGCTAATGGAGGACATGTCCGCCCTTTTACCTTCACGTCCTCCGTTCGGCAGGCATTTTAAAAATAGGTGATTTTGTCTGGCTTTTTACTTATGATGAGTAGCATGTTGAAAAAAACCTCTGTGACAACCAAGTTCCTGAGCCCAGCAGAGGAAACTTCCTTCAGTGGCTGGTTCTTTTAGCAGAGATCCAGCTAGCTCAGCTGGTAGAGCACCCCGCTCTTAAGTTCAAGCTTATCAGTGTGAGCCCCATGTTGGATGTTTTAATTTTTGGTCTGTTGCTCGCTGTGAAAGGGCTAAATCAGGGAAAAAATACAGCAACACCAGTAAAATGAAGGAAAATAAAATATACTGTAAATAAAATTACTAACAGGGACCAATGAAGTAAAACAAATAAAGGGGCACATTTGAGCTGAATAGAAACAATTTAGGACATTTTTCTTTAAATTGTAAAATGGGCTGCTGTGGAAAATGAAAAACGAGAGGTGAGTTAACTGCGTTTTTTTGGGGTTGTTGGGTTTTTTTTTTACTTTTTTAAGTGCCTTTCAAGGTTATATTTGCAAATTTATTTTTTTTAACTTTTTTGAGTCTTATGAACATTAATGAAAGGGTCATTAAAAGCTTCATTTACTGAAAAGAAAACAATTTTCAGTAAAAGAAAACATTTTGATTATTATTTTTATTTTAAAATAATTTAAAAAACACATGACATTGTGCGATTTTAACACTGCATTCATTGATCATTACCCATTTTCCATCACATAATATGGCAATGACAGTTATATTAATGCTACATTTTCTCCAATGTCCTCCTTTATGTACTTCCCTGTCCTCCTTTCAATGCTTTGGTATCTGGTAATCCTATTCCTGAATGACCATTTTCTTAGATTATCACACAAAGTTGGCTACTGTTCTGGGACCAATACCATTCAACATATTCATAAAGGATCAGGTAAAAGGGGTGAACACTGAGGTGGCAAGTTTTGCAGATGGTACAAAATTACTCAAGAATAAATTGGATTATTATTAAATTTGGATTATTAAATTCAAACCAGACAGTTTTACAAAGGGATTTTACGAAACTGGATGACTAGACAACAAAATGGCAGCTGAAATTCAGTGTTGACAAAGACAAAGTAATGCATATCTGAAAACAGAAATTCAACGATACATATAAAATAATGGAGTCTAACCTAGCTGTTGCCACTCAAGAAAGAGAAGGACTCATAGACACTAAGGTCAGAAAGGACCATTACAATGGTCTGGCCTCCTGCACAATGCAGAACACAAACCCTCACCCACTCTCTCCTGTAATAAATCTCTGACTGAATTATTAAAGTCTTCAGGTATATATATATTTGAACCAGAAAAGGTACAGAGAAAAGCAATTAAAACGATTAGGGGTATTAAACAGCTTCCCGCTAAGAAGAGCTTAATCAAACTGGGACTTTACAGTTTGGAAAAGAAATGACTAAGGGTGGATATAGAGCTCTATAAAATTGTGACTGGTATGGAGAAAGTGAATAAAGAAATGCTATTTCATATCTCTTGTAACACAAAAATTAGTTGTCCCCCAGTGAAAATAATAGGCAGTAGGTCTAAAACAAACAAAAGGAAGTATTTCTTCCCATAACACTGGACTGGGCAGGATTGGAGAAAACACCATGCTCTGATATGTTCCTAGTCTCCTCTTGCCAGAAGGAAAAAATAAAAAATTCACACACGCAAGGGCTGTTTTTACACAGCACTCTTATTTCGAAACAACAGAGGTTGTTTTGAAATAAGAAATACCCTGTTCACATGACGCATGGTTGTTTCAAAACAACGGGAACCCTCTGCAGGGAGCCCTCTGCAGGCACCCTTGGGGTGCAGCACCCCTCTGCGCTGCATCCTGCGGGTGCCTGCAATCCCCTCCCCAAGCGAAATAGCATGTCCACACTGTGGATATGCTATTTCGCTCCCTTATTTTGAAGGACAAAGTTTTTGTCCTTCAAAATAAGGTGTTTCGAAATAAAGAGTTATTTCGAAACAGCTTGTTTCGAAACATCTTGTTTTGAAACAGTCCCACCCTGTGTGAACATAGCCTATGTTACTAGCTAGCTGACAACTGGAGAGGTGTTAGGAAAATGAGGGAGGGGTGTATGGGCAGTGTAGGGGGTGTTAGGGAAATCCCTGCCCTCCACCCATGACACCAGCCACTTCTAGGGGGGCACCCAGCCCCAACCTGGAAGAGTAGAAGGCATCGCCCCAGGGAGGAGATCCTCAAAGACCACCTTCAGCTTGCAGACTGTGCCAAGGCGGATCTCCGAGCCTGGTGGGAGCAGCAGAGGCAGGGGATGGACACCCACCGCAGGGTCATGAAGGCGCAGATGGACCGCCTGATTGACCTCATGGAGCACGATACCTGTGCCCTGGAGTACCTGGCATGGGGCTGGGGTGCTCAGTGGGCTGAGGGTTCCCCTGCCAGGGACCCCAGCATCAGCCCCCTTGCCACAACCCCCAGGACTCGGGCTGGCCAGATGCTGGCTCAAGGCCGCTAGGCACCTGACCCCCCAGCCCCACCCCTCTCATTCCCTGAAACATCCTCATTCCCCCCAAACCCCCTCTCTCCCCATAAACCCTCTTACTCCCTCCAAACCTTCCAACCCCCGCAGCTCCCACCCCCTCAGCTCCCCCCCAACTCCCCCCTGCAAATAAAACATGTCCATGCCATCATTCCATGTCCAGTCCATCATTTTATTGTGTTGGGAATGGGGGAGATAGGTGGGAAGGAGTGTGGGGGCAGGAATGGATGGGTGGGGCTGGTGACAGTGCTTAGGAGGCTCAGCCTCAGGATGGCCCCCACAGTGGCTTTGCCCATCCTGAACAGGTGGGCACTAGCACAGTAGTAGTCCAGAGTTGCCATCTTCCAGAGGGCAATGGCCACTTGCTTGTCCACAGGCAGTGTGGGTTGGAGCTGGGAGTCCATGCACTGCAGAACAGGGTGATGTGCTCACTTCCTTCCCTCTTGTTGTAAAGGAGTGGCTGGGAAAGAGGAGCTATGCACAATGCACCACTCCTAGGGCTGCCTAGCAGCTGCCAGTGTGGACTTGACCAGTCTCCTGGCATTCTGTGTGTGGACTTTCTAAGATGGCTTAATAAGGTCTACTTGAAGCTGACTTAAAGTAGACCTTGTGAAGCTGGCTTAACTGAGCCCTCTAGTGTAGACATAGGGTATATTCACACAGCAGTCTTATTTCTAAACAACAGAGGTTGTTTCGAAATATGAAAGGCCATGTTCACACAATGCACCGTTTCGAAACAACAGGTTCCGTTGGTTTGAAACAACAGCGTTGTTTCGAAATAACTTAAACCCCATGTGGGGACGAAACAACGTTGTTTCGAAACAATTGTTTCAAAACAATGCCGTCTGAACATATTGTTTCGAAACAACGGTGACTCGTTTAGAAATAACTGTTGTTTGAACATGCTATTTCAATTCTTGCTTTTTTCCTTAATTCGAATTAACAAACTGTTAATTCAGATTAACTTATTTCAAAATAAGGCGTTATTTCGATACAACTTGTATCAAAACAACTTGTATCGAAATAACCCCCTGTGTGTGAACATAGCCAAGGAGAATGCAATTCCAAGGGAATCTACATCTCTTATGTCTTTTCACATGTGCCTCTTTGCACTTAGTTCACTTTTTAAACATTTTATTTTAAAGTCAAGATTACAAATAGAACATATCAGTTGTTCTCATAATTAAAGCTATTGTAGCCACCCACAAGAAGTTGCTTACCCTCAGGAGATCTGCTGGAGTGAGAGCACTCATACCAGCACCATGCAAAAGCCAATCCCAAAAGTACTTTCTTTCCCACTCCCTTTCTCTAGCACAGGGATTCCCAAGCTTTTTAAGGCTAGGGACCCCTTTGTACTTAAAAATAAAATTTGTGGCCCCCTGGAAGGTGCCTGGTGCCACTGCACAGTGCAGCACCACCTGCAGGGTAGAATCAGGCCCTTGCAGGGCAGAATTGGGCCCGTGCTGCTCTCCTCCCAGGGAGCTGGTGCCACTGAAGCCATAGCCCCCTCCTCCAGCCCGGGAGCCACCACAGCCATGGCCCCCTTCCCCAGCCGGGGAGCTGGAAGCAGCCATGGCCCCCTGCCCCCTCCGCATGTTCCCCACCTGCCAGCCTGTTCTTCCCCTCCCTCACTGGTTCCCCATCCCCAGTCCCCTCAGGCCCCATCACCCCTTTTACCTGGCCACTGGTGGCACTGCTGCACCTAGTCACAACTTTAGAGGCATTCTCAGTAAGCAGGGGCCACAAACTTAGTGAGGAGTGGAGCTTTATTTTACACAGCTGCAGGCCCAAGGGCAAGCACCGAAGAGCCCCGAGAATAGTGTACATTATTCTTATATAGTGACGTATTACATAGCATAAACTATTACTGTATAGCCAATTAAGTTCTGGGTCCAGCCTTTTTGCACCAAAATGCTCCCAATTACAGCCCCTACCTTCCACCCGCCTTACTCCACATACCCTCCAATCAAAATTCACCTGCACCACAGGCCTTTGGCCTAGTCCTTCAGCTGTAGAGGAATTCTTTCATCTGGGGTAGACTGACCCTTTAGAATTTTGCAGGCAAATCGAAACATCTTCTCTGTCTCCAAATTTCAGTACACTGTCCTCGAAAGCAGAACACAGGCTCCACATAGACCCAGAGAGGCTCCTTGCAGCATACCGTATCAATTAGTTGCTTATATTGGCCCTCTTCCAAGTATGTTAGTGAGCAAAAAAACTGCAGCTTTGGTCCCCCCTCCCAAGGCCTACTAAACTATCTGTGTCTCAACGCTGCTAGGCCTCAGCATGCTGTTAGGCCTCAGCCATGGAATTCCTCCACACCCCCCAGGCTTGCTCTCCCTGAGCATGTTCTGCACGTTCAGGCAGGGCAGGAGTTTTAAAAACTCCCTGTGTGGGGGAACCAGAAGCCTGGGTCTCCGTGGGAACCAGAGACCCTGGCAGCATCCAGCCCCAGCTCCCACCCCGTCCACGGACCCCCTGGAGCCACTCTGCAGCCCACCGGGAGTCCACGGACCACAGGTTGGGAACCACTGCTCTAGCACACAGCTACAATCCTGGTGAATAGCTGCTGCTCTGACAATGCTATAGCATCTTTTAAAGTCCTTCCATTAGAGTTACTCTTTACTAAGGAGATACATAGCATTCTTTCACTCTCTCCTTCAGACCTTCATTTTGTTTCTTATTTTTCTTTATTTAAACTAAAATCTATTTGAAAGTATATTGTTACTTTCTGTGCATAGGAATACAGTCTAATTCTGGTTATCTGAATTCCCTTATCCAAATGTAAGTCTAGCTAGCCAATTCTACAATCGATTACCCAGGATGGTTAAGCTAAACTTACATTTATCTATACCAGTTAGCCAGAAGTTGGATGCTCACCCTCAGGCCCGTAAGATAAAAAGGAACCATTCTGTATATAAGAAGGGACAACTGAAAGATTCCAAGGCTACCATTCAAATCAAAATTCAAAGCATCTTAGTGAGGCAATGTGTGATCCAGCAAAGAAGACGTTAACTTGGGAATCAGGAGACCTGGTTTATTTTCCCAGGATTGCCACTGGCCAGCTGTGTAACAGCCTTGTATGGTGTTTTGGACTACCTAGGGTCATTGGGGTTGTCATAGTGATAAATGGGAGGGTCATTTAGGTGCTAGGGAAACCTGTCTGTGGGTCCTCTCTCTCTCTCAGTTCTCTTTCAATAAAGACTCCTTACACAGCTCTGAATGCGCTGCCTCTCATTATTGGATTATAATTTCCCCCAAAACCCAACATCTGGTGATGGGGGATGGGATATGTGATGGAGCTGGCTATCCTCAACAATCCTGGCAACTATGGAAAACCAGAATGCAATGTAAGAAGCATAACTTTTATTTACTGCTTGCATGGGGATTGGGTTGTAACTCTGAAAGCTGATCGGTTTGGCTAAGGGCTAGCTGCCTATTCTGAAAGCTGATCTGCCTGCTGTTAAATACAAGTGAAGCAATACGGCTGGCTGGATATTCTGAAAGCTGGTCTGCCTGCTGTTAAGTACAAGTGAAGAGACAAACATTAATCACAAGAGAGCATCGTGGCTTACTTACTATAACCCTCCAACCATTTGACGATTCGTCAGATTTGTGGCAAACACATACAGCCTGATTTCAAAATTTTGTAATAGCAAATGATATAACTAATGAGAAGAAGGTACCAGTTTTTCTAACAGTCACTGGAGTTAAGACTTATAGTTTGCTATGTGATTTGCTTTATCTGGAGAAGCCAGAACAGAAACCTTACAGGGACCTAGTGAAAGTTCTGGGAGCACATTTTTCCCTGAAGCCACTAGTAATTCCAAAGAGGTATAGGTTTTACCAAAAGCACCAAGGTGAAGGTGAATCAGTTGTACAGTTTGCAGCAGCTCTACAGAAGCTGGCGGCACACTGTGATTTCAAGAACATGTTAAAGGAAATGCTGCATGACAGGCTGATGTGTTGCCTGCACAGTGAATCAACATGGAAACGCCTATTGACCGAAGGAGAACTCACCTTGCAAAAGGCTATTGAGAGTGCAGTCTCCATGGAATGTGTCAGCCAAGACATGCAACAGGTTGGGGCCAGTGTGCATAAAGTATCCCCACAACCTACCCACAGGGCACTGGAGAGCCAGGAATGTTACTGGCGTGGGAGGTAGCGTCACCTTGCATCAGAGTGCTGGTGTAAGGCACTACTGTGTCGACAATGTGGTAGGAGAGGTCACATTGAATGTGCCTGCAAACAAAGGAAGGGTGAGCCAAACAAAAGAGGCAGACCTGAGAAAAATGGACTATTGGTTCGGTGGACCAAGAGGGAAATTCTGCATGCAGTACAGCAGAACACAGGTGATCATAGTGACACCCAATTGGAAGATGAAGATTCCCTCCATGTTTTGTCTATAACAGCTGGCCCACGTAAATTCTGAGTGACACCTGTGTTGGAAGGCAAACCTATACATATGGAACTGGACACTGGCGCAGCTGTTTCATTAGTTTCTAACATTGTATATGAAAAGGACTTTAGACATCTGCCACTTAAGCTGACAGTAGTTGTTTTAAAGACGTACAGTGGGGAGACTGTTCCCCTGTTGGGTACTATTGATGTGAAAGTAGAACTCAATGGACAGACCACAAAGCTACCATTGTTTGTGGTGAAGGGGAATTATCCAGCCCTAATGGGAAGATCTTGGATCAGGAAAATCCAACTCAATTGGGCAGAAGTGCATCAGCCGACTAAAGAAGAGATTAGTCTAGCAGCGGTACTAATGAAACACACTGCTGTTTTCGGTGAAGATTTAGGCAGCATGAAGGGAATCACTGTGAAATTAAATGTAAAGTTTGATTGCCAACCAAAATGTTTGATGGCCAGAATGGTGCCATTTGCCATCAGACCCAAGGTGGAAGAAAACTTGTAGCAGCTAGTCAAGGAGGGCGTCTTACTGCCAGTTACTCACAGACAGTGGGCAACACCCATTGTCTCAATAGTGAAGAAGGATGTCTCCATTCCTATTTGTGGCGATTTCAAGGTCACTCTCAACCCAGTGCTATGTGCAGAGTAATATCCTTTTCCCCGCATTGAGGACATCTTTGCAGTTTTGGCTGGAGGACAAAAATTTAGCAAGATTGATTTGAGTCTAGTGTACTTACAGATGCATGTTGAAGAAGAATCACAAGAGTTGTTGACAATCATGACACATAAGGGGTTGTACAGATACTGTTGTTTACCTTTTGGAATTACTTCGGCCCCAGCTTTGTGCCAAAGGGCAAGAGACCAGATTTTGAGTGGCTTATCAGGAGTACAGTGCTATCTGGATGACATCCTGGTCACTGGCAAAAAATGAGGAGGAACACCTTACGAACTTGGAAGCTACTCTACAAAGACTGGAAGAGTATGGTCTACGTGTTTGCAGAGACAAATGTAAATTTTTCCAGCCCTCGGTTGAATATTTAGGACATATAATTGATGCTGATGGTCTCCATAAGTCTCTGGCCAAGGTTAAGGCTATCGCAGATGCTCCACTACCTCAGAACGTAAACCAACTTCACTCTTTTTTAGGATTATTGAACTATTATGGCAATTTTATTCCACAGTTAGCAACTTGGACAAAACATTTTACCTCACTGAATCTCTGTGTCTCCTTCCGCTGTGTGGGGTGGAGGTGGGGATTGGGGTGGGCGTGGTGGTCCTGCTGTTGTGGGAAACTTCTCAGTGGAGTTGGTTAGCACAAGGATCTGAGTCCTTGCTCCCACTCCCTTTAACCTGAGGTCTGCCTGACCGGAAGAACCCCTTTTCCATTGCCTGGTATGTTAGAGACCCCATAACTCTGAAACGTCTGGGCTCAGGATGCCTGGGGGTGTTCAAACCCCAATCTTGTCCTGATCACTTAGGACGAGGGCTAGGGTGTCCCCACTCTGGGGCACATTCTCTGGACAGGACTTCCCTGACCCACTGATTGATGTCTGTATTTCAAAGCAATGCAATTTATTAAACAGTAATAAAAAGAAAAGAAAAGAAAAGAAAAGAAAAGAAAAGAAAAGAAAAAAGTTAAAGGAAAACACCTAACACCAACTCCTGGCACAGGGACACCACACACAGCATCTCTCAGGTATAAGAGAAACTCAGTCTTTTTCTCACATGTCCTAGGCCTTCTGCCCAGGCCCTCACTGCACTGCAGGAATGCCATGGGTCAAAAACTTGTTCTGGTGGTGGACACACATCTGAAGGCTCTAGGTGGCAGGGCCCCTCTTTCCAGCATTGTACCCCCTAACTCCTCGGGAGCATAATCCCTGTCCAAATCTGGTTTGCAAGGCACCTTGGATGGTGGTGTCTCCAAGCAGGGGCATCCTCCCTCAAGCTTTTTATAGTCTCCATGGTTGTGAATAAATTTCTTTTAAAAAAAAATTTCAAGATTTTCCCACATAGTCACATGATTCAAGGAGCAAGGGCTTTAAGAAACAAGTCAACTATAGTGAGCCTTGCAATCAGTAATGAGGGCTGGCAACACTGACAATGCTGTGCTGCAACTGTATTGGAATGGACTATGCTGTAGCCAGCAAGCTTCCAGGAAGCTGTAGCATCACCTTTAGTTGAGCAAAATAGCACAGCTGCTGGGGAAGGACACTGCTTCAGTCCATTTAGATGGGAGAGGCCCCATCTAAGAGCAAGATACATCCAGTTACAGACTGCAGGATATGTATGCCCAAATAGCCTCAGCCCATCATTTTAATCTACCCTTAATCTACCGATGACCATAAAGCTCCACATTTCACGCAGAGAGCATTTTGGAAACTAGAGAGGGACCTCTGATTTGAGACTCAGCTAGAATGCAAAGTCACATAAGCTATGTCTTCACTATAAAACCTAAGTCGACTTTATTAAGTCAACTTAATAAAGTCTACTTAGTGAGTCCACACTGCGTTAAATCAACTTTATAAAGTTGACTTAAGCCAGGGGACCCATTTAAAGTTGACTTAATAATATTGACTGTAAATGGGTTCCCTGGCTTATTTCAACTTTATAAAGTCAATTTACATGGCCACACTGCACTAAGTCAACTTTATTAAGTCAACTTTAATGTCCACATGGTGTTAAGTCAACTTAATAAAGTCAACTTAACCCCTAAAGTCGCCTTTAAGGTCGGGAGTTATTAAGTTGACTTAAGGAAGCCCTTAAGTCAACTTAATCAACTCCAAATGTGGACAGGGCTTTGCTTAAGCCCATAGTGTAAACATAGCCATAAGGCGTGAATCAAAATTATGAGAAAAGATGGTCACTCCAGACCACCCCCCACCCCATCTTAGGACTACTGCAGCTATATTGGGCTAGGTGTAACACAAGGGACAGGAAGCTCTACTGAGAGGTGATATTACTGTATGTTTGCTGGTCTTGCCCTCACTAGTACCTCCAACAGGTACTCTTTATCAAAATGGCATAACCTGCCAATGAGCAGCAAATATATGAGGACTCATGTGGACTACAACCCTAGCAGAAAGCCGGTAGGCGTTAAAGTGGGCTGGAATGTGGCAGAGCACCATTCTAGGGCCCAAGATTTTTAGGGGTTCAGCATTCCGGGCACTCTAAAAATAGAAAATGGAGCCAGAATGCTTCATTCCGGCTCCATTTTCTATTTTTAGGGGCCAAAACACTGAGCCCCTAAAAATCATGGGCCCTGGAATGGCATTCTGCTGTGTTGGGCTGGGCAGGGAGTTCTAAAAACTCCACCCCCACACCTGGTCTCACTGAGCATGCTCAGAAGCTCTGAGCATGATCTTAAGACCCAGCTCTAGGCCAATGCATGCTCAGTGGGACCAGGCTCTAGGCTGAAGCCTCAGCCTGTGCTGGTGCCCCTCCCTATGGTGGCCAGGTAAGGGAGGAGTAGGAGGGGGGGCAGGAGCTGGGGTAGGGAGATGCCACTTGAGGGGCAGGAGCTGGCATGTGGGGTAGGTGGGTGGAGACCTGGCATTTGGGGGACAGGAGCTGGGGTGTGGGAGGGGGACCCAGACATGGGGGGGGCCTGGACATGTGGGAGGCAGGCCCAGACGTGGGGGAAGTGGGGCTGCCTGATTAGGAGGGTTCTGGGACACACCAAATTATACTTTAACCCATGGAAGCCAGATAGTAAGGCTCCCAACACCCCTTGAAATCAATGGATGTTAAGTATCTAACTGCCCTGGAGGATTGGGGCCTAAGCCCTTGGCCTCACAGAGTACCTAGCAGCTGTAATCACTTTTGGTCATTACTAACCTAGCGAGACTGTGAGCTGGGGACCTGGAGGTGTCTCACTCCAGTGCTAGTACCCTAAGACCAGTTATATAGCACCTCTCCTTTATTTTATAGGGTCCTTAATACCAAACTGTCTCACTCTTTGAAACAACCAAGGAGTCCTGTGGCACTTTTAAAGACTAACAAATTAATTTATCGCACAAGCTTTCATGTGAAAAAATCATGCTTTGTCAGATGCTTTGAAGTTGGGGGGAATTTACAGAATGGGAGGAAAATAAATGCAGGAAAGCAGAAGTCATAGGATCAAGTCACAATATAAACAGAAAATCAAAGCAGTTGTTAGGATTAAACCACTGGGGAACAGCATATAGAGGGAGGCGAGGTCAAATCACCTGTTGTAATATGAAAAAAACCCTAGATCCCTAAGGCAATAATGTCAAATCTGTATATGAATTCCAGTTCTGCATTTTCTCCTTGAAGCTTTAATTTGTTATCTTTTTGTTTCGGTACAGCTTTTTTCTGGAGATTCATTCTCTTTAAGTGATGACTCCAAAGCTGTGGCTGGGCAAAACAAGTCCATTAAGGTGCATTCAGGACTGATATGGGGAGATTTGGGGCTGTGGTGGAAGAAGAGAATGGATGAAGATGAAAAGGACAAGTGCAAAGTCCTACACTTAGCATAGAAAAATCCCGTGTACCGCTATAGGCTGGGGACTGATCAGATAAGTAGCAGCTCTGTAGAAAATGACCTAGGGGTTATGGTGGACGGGACACTGGATATCAGTGTTCTCTCTAAGCTGTGTCGCAGCACGAGCACACAACCCCACTCACTGCCCCATGCAGGGAACAATGCCGGCTGTGCATGGCCAGCAGCCGTGACCCTACCTGGCCAGAAGACTGAGTCTTCTGGCTAAAAGAAAACTTCCCCAGGCTGGAAGCTTTTAAAATTCCTGCCTGGAGCATGCTTTTACTGAGCATGCTTAGAGCCTCTGAACACGCTCTGTCAGAGCATGTTTGGGAGGGAGGAGGAGTCTGTGGTCTGGCCGTGCCACCTGAGGCCAGGTAAGGGGGTCCTAGGGGGCAAATGGGGACTGGGGCAGCTGGCAGGGAATGGGCACGAGGTATTGGGGGAAAGATGGGGTCATGCTGGCTGGGGGGACAATTGGAAGAGCGGGTGGGTGGGTTAGGGCGCGAGGAAGGGATCAGACTGGCTGGTGGGGGAGGAAAAAGGGAGGTATAGCTAGCCTCCCAAATTGCCATGTAGTGAGCACCATAAGTTGCCCAGCTGCATCAGCGGCTTAGTGAGAACATTGCTGGATATGAGTCAACAGTATGACCTTGCTCCCAAAAAGGCCAATGGCATATTGGACTGCTTCAATAGGAATGTTGTCAGCAGATTGATATAATTATTCCCCTCTGTTCAGCGCTCATGTGGCTGCATCTGGAATATAGTGTCCAGATTTGGGCTCCCCACTACAGAAAGGATGTGGACAAATTAGAAAGGGTATATCTATGCTGTGTGTTTAAGTCGACTTAAGGGTCCTTAAGTCAACTTAAACAAAGCCCTGTCTACATTGCATAGCATCAGGTAAAGTTGACTTTATAACTTCCACTTATAAAGTCGACTTTACAGTTGTCAACTTTATTAAGTCGACTTAAGGCAATGTGGAGTGGGGTTGCCTTAAGTCGAATTAATTGGCCTCCCAAATACAGAAAAAATGGGGATGGGGGCTGGCTAGAATGCACAACACAGCTGGGAGCATTCCCAGCTGTGTGGACCACAGCCAAATTCCCCATGTTCCCTGACCTGATCCGGCATCTCTCCCGTTCTGAGCCCGACCAGGCATCCTAGCCCGACCCTGGCATTTCCCACATTCTCAGCCAGACCCCAGCATCTCCCCCCATCACAGCTGGACCTCAGCATCTGCCTGCATCGCAGCCCGACCCCAGCATCTAAGCCTGACCTGGCATCTCAGCCCAACCTCAGCATCTCCCCACATTGCAGCCCGACCTGGCATCTCAGCCCGACCCCAGCATCCCCCCTCACCCCCACCCCGCAGCTGAACCCGGTATCTGCGTGCATAGCAGCTCAACCCCAGCACCTCCCGTGTTCTTAGCCCAACCCTGCCTACCTCCCCTGTTCTTAGCCAGACCCCATGTCTCCCCTGTTCTTAGCCTATCCCCACGTCTCCCCCATTCTTAGCCAGACCCCACATGCCTCCCCTGTTCTTAGCCCAATCCCATCTCTCCCCTATTCTTAGCCTGCCTCGCATGTCTTCTCCGTTCTTAGCCAGACCCCACATGTCTCCCCTGTTCTTAGCCTATCCCCACATGTCTCCCCCGTTCTTAGCCCAAGCCCACGTGTCTCCCCCATTCTGAGCCTGACCCTGCCTGTCTCACTCCTTCTCTGCCCAAACCCATGTGTCTCCCCCCTTGCCCTTCTCAGCCCAGTCCTCGGAGTCTCCCCCTTCTCTGTCCAAACCTGTGTGTCTCCCCCCCGCCCTTCTCTGCCCGACCCTGGGTGTCTCCACCTTCTCTGCCCAAACCTGTGTGTCTCCCCCTTGCCTTTTTCAGCATGACCCTGCCTTTCTCTCCCCCACTCCCACCAACCCTGTGTGTCTCTCCTTCTCAAAGGACCCCCCAATAGTGTTGTAAACCAAACAAGGAGTCCAGAGGCACTGTTTAAGACTAATATATCTATTTATTGCATAAGCTTTCATAGGAGAAAAATCCCACTTCATCAGTTTGAAGATGGGGAATTTACAGAATGGTGGGAAATAAATGCAGGGGAGTAAAAGACATAGGATCAGGTCACACTCTAACAGCAAATCAAAGCAGTTGTTAAGATTCAAACACTGGAAAACAGCACATGGAAAGAAACAAAGAAAGAACAAAAGAAAGTTGCTATGTTTTTTAGATTAGATAGTGTGAAAGCAGGATTAAATCCTGACTATGGATTTTTTTTCCCCGTTATAACAGGTGAATTGACTTCACCTTCCTCTATGTGCTGTTACCCAGTGTTTCAGTCTATACAACTGCTACACCCTGCCCCTCCACTGGTATCAAGCCCAGATCTGCAAATAGTGTAGTGGCTAGCACCGCTGCTTAATATGCAAAAGGTCCTGGGTTCAATTCCCAGGGGGTTAGACTCAATGATCTCATGAGGTCCCTTCCAGCCTTATGATTGATTGATTTGCCCTGCAGCACCTGTTCCAGTGTGGATGTGCTAAGCTGGCTTAATAAGGTCTACTTTATTAAGCTAGCTTAGCTGAGCCCTGTAGTGTAGACATAGCCAAACAGTCCTATGGAAAGCAACAAAAATGAGTAGGGGGCTGAGGCATATGACTTATGAGGAGAGACCGAAAGAACTAGGCTTATTTAGGCTGCAGAAGAGAAGACTGAGGGGAGATTAGATTGCAACCTTCAACTATTTGAAGGGATGCTCCAAAGAGGAGGGAGCTAAGCTATTCTCAGTGGTGACAGTGGACAGAACAAGGAATAATGGTCTCAAGTTCCAGTGTTGGAGGTCTAGGTTAGATATTAGGAAAATCTTTCTAACTAGGAGGCTGGTGAAGTACTGGAATGGGTTGTCTAGGGAGGTGGTGGAATCTCCATCTTTGGAAACATTTAAGAAAAATCCACTGCACTGCTGAAAGATGAATTGTTGGGTCACAGGCATAAATGATTTTTTTGCAACTGGATTCCGACTTGGACACAACCTTGGCTGGAATGATTTAGTGCAGGGGTGTCACACTCATTCAGTGGTGGGGCATTGTAGGGCAGGACACCTGACAAGGTCCATGTATCCACACAGGCTCCCCAACCCGTTTCCCTGCCTTGTCCAGAGCTTCATGGACACCCCTTTCCCCTCCCCTACCCTGCAGGCTCAGACACCTTCCCTTTTCCCTGCCCTACGGGCACCTCGTCCCCACACTGGCTCCCAGACCCTCCTTCTGGGTAGGGCTACCAGATACCAAAGCCTGGAAGGGTGGACAGGGAAGTACAAAAAGGAGAACACATGGGCTATGTTCACACAGAGAGGGCTTGTTTCAAAACAAGACGTTTCGAAACAAGCTGTTGCGAAATAAGTGGTTATTTGGAAACACCTTATTTCCAAAGACAAAAAAGGTGTCTTGGAAATAAGGGAGCGAAATAGCATGTCCACAGTGTGGACATGCTATTTCGCTTGGGGAGGGGGCTGCAGACACCCGCAGGGTGAAGCGCAGCCAGGCGCCTCACCCCGCGGGTGTCTGCAGAGGGGAGACTGCAGGCATCGGCAGAGCGGCCCCGCCCCCAGCAGGAGCAGGGCGCCGGGAATCCCGGGGCGGTGCTCACCCCGGCCCCTGCAGCGGCGGGCTGAGCCAGGTGCCCCTGACCTGTGGTGGACTTTGGGGGCAGCCCGGGCTGGGGTGCAGCGCCCGGCTGCGTGGCTGAGTCGCTGCCTGTAGTCCCCCCTCTGCAGACGTCCGCGGGGTGAGGCGCCTGGCTGCGCTTCACCCAGCGGGTGCCTGCAGTCCCCCTCTGCTGACCAGGGGACACCCCTCAGCACCCTGGCCAGGGTGCTGAGGGTTCCCTGGCCAGGGTGCTGAGGGGGTAGCCCGTCCTCCCAGGGTGCTAAGCACCCTGGGAGGAACGTCAAATGTTGTTTTGGAACACTTTGTTCCAAAACAACATGTCCACACAAGGTTGTTTCGAAACCACTGGTTTTGAAACAACTTTATTTTGATAGGAAATGGGGTTTAACCTATTTCGAAAGTACAGCTCCCATTTTGAAACAAGGGGTTTCCTTGTTTCGAAATGGCCGTACGTCGTGTGGCCATGCTGTTTCTTATTTCGAAACAACCTCATTGTTTCGAAATAAGAATGCTGTGTGAACACACCTATGGAGAAAATGTAGTATTAATGTAATATTCTTCTGTTTTTAGGGGGCCTTGGAACGCTTTTCTCTAAAATTAAGGTATTCCAGGGTATTCCAGCATCCTTTAACCCCTGTAAGTAAAAAGCCAGACAAAATCATGTATTTTAAAATGCCTGCCAGGCAGAAGACGTGAAGGTAAAAAGGAGGACATGTCCTCTTTTTGCGTGACATCTGGTAACCCTACTTCTGGGCAGCTCCCAGACACCCCTTCCCTTTCCACTTCCCCTATAGTGTGGCAGTCGACGATCAGCCTGTCACAGTCACAGACATAGGCAGGCTGGGTTCCTGCCCCTCGCCCCGGCCATCACTGACAGTCATTCAGTATGCTGGCCTTTGGTTGGGCTGAGTCACGGCTGGTCTCTTATTGGCTCATTCCCATGTGGGCCTCTGCTACTTCTTCCTTTCTTTTTTGTGATTTGTGCAAAGTTCTGTCAGTCAAATTAGCACACTGACTGACAGTGAACAGTTGGGGTGAGGAGCAGTGTAGGGGATCTCCTGGAGCCCAGCCCAGCCCAGCCTACTGTGACTGTGCCTCTGGTTGGTTGGCAGCCCACAGCAGAGCCAAGCTGGGATTGGCTGGAAAGCTTCCTTTGTTCCCCTGTGCTGTGACTCGGATCATGTGAGTGAGCCAGAAGCAAGTCTAGGGCTGCTCTGTTGGTGGCAGCCTGTCATCGTTGTTTGCAGCTGCTGCAAAGATCATCCAGGTAGCAGTTCTACCAGCCATATTAGTGCCCTTGGCAGGCTGGATTCACCCCACAGGCCTTAAGTTTGACACCCCTAATATAGTGGAACTAGTCCTGCTTTTAGCAGGGGTTGGACTAGATCAGTGGTTTTCAAACTTAGTGTCAGGACCCAGTAATGGGTCACAGACCATTAGGCACTGGGTCGGGTCCGGTCCGGTCCGGTCCGGTCCGGTCTGCTCTCCGCCCCCGCCCCGGGCGCTTGACCAAAAGACTGGAATGCACTGCTGAAAGATGAATTGTTGGGTCATGGGCATAAATGATTTTTTTTCAACTGGATTCTGCGGAAAAAAGTTGGAAAACCCCTGGACTAGATGATCTTATGAGGTCCCTTCCAGCCCTGATAGTTTGCGATTCTATGAATGTGGAACGTGCGACGGAGAGCAGCTGGAGAACAGGAAAGGGAAAGTGCAATACAATGTTTGAATGAGAAACTGACTCCCTTCCATGAACTGGCAAGGACCATCTCTGCCACTTTCCAGACACAGTGTGGCTCCAGAATTTCTGAGGAGAACAGCACTCCTTTTAGATCTGAAACACAAGTTTATCTTGGCCAGGCAAATTCCATCATGATCTCTTTCACGCCCAGGCCCTGGACTATTTGGTCACCGAGTTGCACCCACCCAGTGCTAACACCCCTCCCCCAGCTTAAGGGGAGGTAGCCCTAGGCTCGGGGACAACTGATTTCGGGGGACAACTGATGAAGAAGAGGGATGGGTGTGGGGGTCAAAGGGTCAAAACTAGAGAATCAGAAGGGGACACTGAGCAGAGAACCCCAGACAGTGCCCCCTGCTCCCAGAAGGTGTCAAGGGAGCCAACAGACACGGCCCAGAGGAACTCTGCCCGGAGACATGAGCAGACGAGGGACCAGAAATAGGCCCCACAGTCACAGGCCCCTCCCTCAGCCAACCTCCTCTCCCTGGTCTTGTAGATGGCCTGTTTTGTGTAGGCCAGGAGGAGGTTGGTGAGGAGGTCCCGTGACTGCGTGGGGCCACAGATGGGAAGTGAACATAGGAATGTATGTGGGGAGAAGTGCAGCCAGAACCTCAATAAGAGGTTCTGGAGGAGCCAGAAGAGGGGCACCCAGGCCGTGGAGCAAGGAAGGAATGTTTCAGCTTGTACCGCCTTGGTAGATAGATGAATACAAATGAAGCATTGCCATCTCTTGGCTTTAGTATGCAACAGCAGCCATCTGGGAAGCACTATTATGGGATCAGCAATCACACAAGCTGGCAGAGGTTTTCTATTGCAGGTAGGCAAAAATATTTTCTGTTTGCAGTTTTCTAGGGCATTTTCTTTTTTTCTTAACCGAAGGCCAGGAGGAGGAGGATATGAGGTTTTTCTGAAACACCCCCCCCCGAAGCTGGGCTCAGCTCCTGCATGCACCCAAGCCTCTGGCCTGCGCTGTCTAGTTGTTGCATGCCCTTGGCCCAGACATGAGAGGCTCAGCTCCTGAGAGTCTGCCCCTGCCATGGGTGTCAGCAACCACAACCATGCTGCCCCATAAACAGACAGGTGCTCTTCCTTCAGAGGGCTTCTGTTACACTGCAACTCCAATTAAGCTCCCAAGCTAATGTGGAGAGATCAGCCCACCAAAGGGGAGTCAGCATCAGTCCCACTCTTCCAGAAAGGTTTGTAGGCACTTGTCACCAACATGAAGGACTTAGTGCTTTCAGCCAGCTGTAGCTCCTGACGCAGTGCAAGCTCCCAACAGTTTTGCCATTTCCCTCCTTTTCTCAGCTCCTCCCACCAGCTTCAACACCTCCCACATGTATGGCAGGGTGGGGGGCCACTTGAGACCCCTCCCACCTCATTCACACGGGGTGTGTGTGTGTGTGCACACCCAGTGTGTGGGAGGGTGTATACCCCTCACAGGAGGTAGTTGCGTGGTTTTGTGTGTCATCCAGGCACATTATTAGGATGCCCAGGGAAGTAGTACCACACTTCAGAGCAGACATGCAGGTTCAAAACCAAAGAGCATAATTTAGTACTACACAATGGAATCACAGCTGCCAATAAACAAAAAGTTACCAAGTCTTTATCTGGAACATGCCACACACACCCTGATTCCTCTGCTACTTATGATCACTGATACACAGATCAGAGACTTACCCATATCACCACATGGCAGAACCAGGAAAAGAGCTCAGATGCAGTCAGTTTGCTTTTAAAAACCCCATGAGCACCTTAATGAGGAGTGCTGACTGTTCAAACAAGCTTGGACACCCACACATCGCAGTTCTGAGGGCTTGTCCTCTTCTTACTGTGTTTGTAGGATTTTTGGGTGGGGGCTACCACCAAAACCTGCTGTAGGAGCTGCAAGCACTCAGCCTTTCTGCAAAACAAGAGTCAAGGCCAAGTGCTTTCTGAGGGGTGTGTGATGCCCATATGCATGATCACTGACAAGTAAACTGTGCAGTGCTGGATTAATGCAGGCGCTATGGAGGCTGAGTGCTCGGCCCTTGACCTAAACATGAGCCCCACACTCCAGCCTCTATTGCTCCTTCCTGATCTATTGCATCCCACGACAGCCTCTCAGCTCCAGCTGGGCTTGGGCGAGCCCTGGGAGGGCCCCTCCCCTGCCAGTGCTTGGGTAAAGGGGCGAAGCACAGCCAGAGGTCAGGCTTGGTGCTTCCTCCTCTGCCTCTGAGCCAGGTGGTCCCCACCCCCGCCACCTGGGGTAGGGGTGGGGCAGGCCAGCGCCTGTTTGTTCCACCGGGGGGGGGGGGCAAGGTTGGGTGGCACATGGTTCAGCCTCAGCACAGTTTTCCAGGTCTTGTAGCCCTTGGGGGGCTGCACAAGAATCTGCACCATGCATCAGTCGGCCCCATCCCCCAGGGCAGATTGGCTGGAGTGGGGCTGGGGTAGGAGGGCCTTCTGGTCCCTGGACCCCCCTCAGTGATGACCCACGTGTAGGCTGCTGTGGTAGGAGCTGGGGCTCCACAGTGGAGGAGGTGGGATTCCCCCAGGCAGGTGGAGGAGGGTTGCAGTGGGGATAGTCCAGGACCCTGAAGCTGATTAAACCAGTCTTGAAGGCACAGTAGCTGAGGCCTTAGCCAAGGCGTGACTTGCCTCTGTTCCGCAATGCTTTGACAGTCATGTGTACACATCAGCCTACACATGCTTGGACAGCTGATCCTTCCATGGGTGATCACAAGAGACAAGCTAAGCGTCACCTTGCTAGCTTTAATTTTCACTGAAGATGCTGTTGACCCAGACAGTCAGGCGGGGACATTGCTACAGATAACTATAAGGAGGGGGCCCCGGCCTCCACCGGCCACCAGGGCCCTGATCTGTTCCCTCCCCCCGCTGGTTCCCAGAGCCCTTCCCAGTCTCCCCCAGCACCCCCCCAGCCCTTCCTTAATAGCCCAGTCCTTCCACTGGTCCCTGCTGCCCCAGACCAACCCCCTCCCCTGCGTCCTTTCCCCACCGGGCCGGCATGTCTGCCCCCCCAAACCCTGCCCTGCCCTCCCAGCTCACTTACCTGGCAGCTGGAGGGAGATTGGGGCTGCAGCACAGGCCAGGGCGGGAGTTTTAGAAACTCCTAGGCTGGGCCTGGGGCAGCTCCCTCCTGGCTGGAAGACTCTGTCTTCCGGCCGGGTAGAGGCTGTGGCTGCTGGCTGCCCAGGCAGTCTTCCCTGTGCAGGGGGCGTGACGGTGCACTCCCACGCAGTTTTGAGGTGATGCCCTGGTGTCAGGGGTCTCTAGGCCAGTGGTTTTTCAAACTTAGGGTCAAGACCCAGTACTGGATTGCAGACATTCAGGTACTGGGTTGCAGGACCCCCCCCCCCCCCGACGGCTGCCGCCAAAACACTGGAATGCATTGCTCCAGGATGTAGTTGCGGGCATAGGTGATTTTTTTCATGCAGCTCCTGAGAGGCAAAAGTTTGAAAACCACTGCTTGAGGCCATGCTACACTCTCAGCTTTCAGAGTTAGTATGTAGCAAGGCAAACCAGCTTGATACCACTAAGCCCTGCATTTCTGCAGGGAAAGGCATGAACACACCTTACTTCTATTGCTTAGCACAGAGGTCTGCAACCTGTGGCTCTGGAGCCACATGTGGCTCTTTCACTGTCCCCTTGTGGCTCTGGGCTCCCCACTGCCACTGGGAGCCATTGCAGGCGGCCTGTACCGGGCTCCAAGCTCTCCCCCTGCCACCAGGGGATCCTGCAGGTAGCCCACTCTTGGTTCCACCCCCCCCACCCCACCCCCAACAAGGGACCCTGTGGTAGGTGCTCTGGCTCAGCATCCAGCTCTCCCCCATCAGGAGGCTACACCCACTGCAGCTCTCAAAGCATTTGGTAATTGAAGGACTTTTTTTAAATGGCTCTTATTTTTTGGGTTAACACAACTTGGCTTAGCACATCACTCACATTTTTACATGTATCACAAGTTAAGCTGTGGTCTTCTTCCCCTTCCTCTTTCACTGTGTGAGTGCCTGGTGCCAGTCTCATGACTGGTCAAGAGTTGGGAGGGGTTTTTAATAGGCATTTGTTTCACATTTCTGACTTGGGAAAGAGGCTGTAAAATTAGCCTGTAAGTGGAAGTGTAGAGCAATGCCATCATCTTGAGGACTTTAGTCTAGAAGCCTGCCCATAGCCCAGCATTTAATAAAGAGCAGGAAGTGTCAGGCAGGTTTGAAGTTTGCAAGACTGAGACAGCTGGAACATTTCATTAGGGAACACAGTAGATTGAGGCAGCTCTCCATGTGGAGTGACCCTCTCCTTATAACTGTATAGTGGCCATTAGGTGTGCACATAACACTTTGCATTTTCAGCTCCCTCTACAACACCCAGCAGTGCCAACCCCACAAAGTCACTCACCCTGAGTCAGGCCCCACCTCCCTTCAAAAATATCACAGTGGAAAACAATCTCATGACACAGTACAGTATAGATTGAAAGTTCTTTTAATGTGAGTCTTTAAGGTACACTTCAGGTCCATTACTAAGCTCCTCTCTACAACCATGAGGGCTAGAAACCTCTTTCAAATGACAACAAGCTGCTCACCTGTCTCCAGGGGCCAAGGTTATAAACAGAGCCGCAAATATCCCAGCCTTGTAAGAAAGAGTTGGGAATACTAGTGGCTTGCTTATATGAAGTAGTTTTATTATGGCAGGGGTCACCAGATAGTAAATTACACATAGGCTTACACGTTTTTTCTTAGCATGCGAGCAAGTTCTCAGTGTTGGCATAAATGCTCTGTTAATTTTCTCATACAATTTCTTATGGGAATTTTTGGCAAGCAGAAAGGAAGTCTGAGCTCTTATCTTTTCAAACTAGACTCAGTCCCCAAGACAGAATTGCTTCCAGGGTAATCTCGAGTTACAGGTGTCTCTCTACATCATCATCTGCGCCTGTGGGCATCAACTTTAGCTATTCAGAAAACTGAGCATTGGTGTTTTGGCTGAGAGTCCTAAAAGGCAACTGCCTGCATGCTGTTTATGAGAACCTCTGTTCAAGGATTGGTGTGTACTAAAATGCAGATTTCACAGCACTGATTTCTTCTCCAATGGGAGCACTTTGCAGAGCAACAGTGGTGTTAGCACCATTGCATAGATCACGAAAGAGGAAGGTTAAAGAGGTTTATGACCACCCTGCCCCCCCCCCAAATGTGAGGACTCACCCATGCCATGCCATGCTTACTGGTTATGTGCAGGGGATGGCAGCTCATGCGCTCCCTAATAACCTTATGACTCCACCCCGAAGGATCACAATCTCCAGCTTGAGCACCCCTGTTGTAAAGGCTTGGTGCTCTATTGGACTGAGGTGGGAGTCAGGAAATTGGACAAGTATCCTATTTCCACCATTGAGCACCTATGCGACCCTGATCACTGCTGCCTCATCTATACAGTGAAGCTAGTGCCGTTTACCTACCTCAGATAGGTTGTATGTATAGCAAGAGGCAGTGAGAGAGTAGGCAGGTGTGAACATATTACAATATGTGATCTGTCAAGTAGAGCTTTGTCATCCATGTTTTTTCCTTGTCCAAAGCAGAGATCAGATACCAGGTGTGATGCTGTCTGGTGTATGAGCAACTATTTAAATATTATTAATATCAGTATGACAAAATAACAATAATTTGTGTGACAGAAGTCATGTCAGGTGCCATTGGAAAGGTTGTAATTTGCAAAGTATGATAATAGTGTTTATGTATTGCTCTTGTTATGGCTATGTGTGATATATCTGTGTAAGGCAGGCTTAGAAGCTGTGCTTAACAGCTTCTGAACTGACGGGGGGAGCAACTAATCTGCATGGGTCCTGTATTAGCATTGATACAAAGAGCACAATTAGCATACTGGATACACTAGGGCAAAGTATACTGGGTAATAGCATTTGGGGTTTCTTTTCTCAGAGATCTATCAATATCTGTAATTCTACTAATGGGAAATATGAAATACTATCTTTGGGTAAACTGCTACTCTCTGTTTGTTTCAAATTTGTCTGGGTTAGTTAAAAGGTACCCTTACTTTGAAAAAGATTTGAGAGAAAGGCTTCTGCATATTTTTAGTCTGAAATAGTTGTAAACAAAAGAGAGATATATGTGTGGTTTTTGGTCTCTTATAGGCTAAGATCAACTATAGTCTTTGTTTTTTTCTTTATTGTTTCTTTTGTTCTTTCTTATAAAAATAACTATCATCAGCTGTTAAAGCTAAAAAGAGCTAATAGTTCCTGGATTGGGAAGAACTATTTCTTTCTAGGCTAGAAAGACCCATAGGATGAAGCTAGTAAAGGGTAAAAGTAGTTAAAGGTAAGCTGGGGGTAACAGGAGGGATCAGAGAGCAGTGCTGGTGGACAGTGGGTGGAACCAGCAGCTGCACTAGCAGACAGCAAGTGGAGCTGAGGGACTGGGTCTAGAGGATGGAGTGAGTGACTGGTAGAGGGTGTCAGTGGACAGCCGGCGTAAAAGAGATTCCTTATGTACCTTAGGGTTGGTTGGGAGCCTAGTTAGCACTGATTTTCCAGATTGGTGCCAGTTTTGCCATTAAGTCTGTATGCTCTGTTATGCTGTGTGGGTTATTGGGAACTTTGCTCTATATTAAGTTTCCTAGATAAATGCTGATTTCTGTTATTTAGCCTTTTACACCTTTGTTTCACTGCTATTAAAAGCTCTGTTTACTACATTCAGCCTCATGCTTGCAAATGGGGAAGCCTTACCCTTTGGGGTGCCCAGGGAACAGTGCAAGATTCCCAGCGATCTGGGTGGGGCTCGAGCCAGTTCGTGGTGCTGCATCATTGGGAAAACCCCTAGATATAGACCCCAGCCCTTGTTCTGCCAGCCTGCCCTGGCAGAAGGGTTACATCTGTATCCAGACACTTCTGTTGTGTTACTGGTTACAAACCCCAAGCAGATTAGGGACAGGCTTGTGGTTAGGAAGCCTGCCTGTACTTTACCCTGCCCATGTGCAGTGAGCTAGTGTTTGAAACAAGCCATATGGCAGACCAGAGATAATAATGTAGCTGCACTATCTCCATATTTCTTCATTCCTGTTTCCTATCTTGCATCAGCTAGTCTATTCTACATCCGAAGTTGTGACACTTGAATTAACGCAACTTAATGCCAAGAATACGGACTCAGCTCTCACTATAGGCCTAGACAGACAGATAGCCTACAGAAGTGATAGTGGTTGCCTCATAGCCCCACAGGACAGCAGGAAATGTGTTCATAAGCTTTCTCCAGGTCTACAAAACAAAGGTAGACAGAGAGCAAATACCCTTGAGTATATGAGAGAGATAGCAGCGAGCTGTTCCATGTTGGGGATGGAAACCGCATTGTTCTGCCCGAATCTGAGATTCAACTAATGGTTGTAACATCTGCTCTAACACATGTATGCAGGCTTTGCTGCGATGTGTGTAGTCCCAGTGGACCAAGCCTGAAGCACTGCACCTGCCTTCCGTGTAACACTGAAGAGGTTTGTTAACTACAAGACCCAGATTTTTGTCCAGTGATTGCAACAGTTCTGGGTAAATCTCATTCAGCCCCGCTGCCTTACCTCTGCAAAGGCACGTACCAGCCATAGCAACGTCATCATCAGCAACAGATCCACTCCCCTGAGGGGTTTCCAGTACTGCCTCCTGCAAGAAGACTGTGTCCACCAAGTTGAGGCGTTCCGCTAACTGCTCCTTCTACCTCTCAACAATGTGCTCAGTCATGGCTGGCTTTTCACAACCCTTGCTGAGAACAGCCTTGGCAACATTCCCCTGATTCCGCATGCAATGATTAATAATGTGTGGCATCGCACCCACTTCTCATCCTTTGCTTTGTGCATGGTGGGGCCATGTCACATTTTTCTGAGCTGAGTTTGGCCATGTTATGTGTGTGTGTGGCCCAGCCACTCACCTGTCACTGTCCCCAGGTCTAGTTCCAACGGTAAGTCCCCATATTCCTAATCTGTAACCCTGCTCTCCAACATGCACCCAAATATTTCACTGATGATGAAAAGTGGCAGATGAGCATCAGCACCTCCAAATCAGTACCCATGATGCTTGCCTGGGAGGAAGTGACATGTCCTCACAAAGTGAAGGGAGAGTAGCTACCCTCAGTAGAAGAGTAAAATAGCGAAGGCGCTTGTTCATGAGTGATAGTAAGTGGGAGTGAGAAATTGATCAGCACATGGCAGTGGTAGTGCTGCAAACATGATACTAATGCATGGTGCTAAAGCAGAGCTAAGTTTTTGTCACGTGAAGCTTTCAATTTACAGGTCAGTCTATGTGCTATTCTCACCTATGGGCATGAACTTTGGGTAATGTCTGCAAGGCTAAGACAGTGGATACAAGTGGCAGAAATGAGGTTTCTCTGCAGAGTGGATGGGCTGACTCTCTGAGATAGGGTGAGGGCGGTCAGCTATTTGGGAGTGCCTTGGAGGAATCAGCTGAGGGGGTCTGGCCACCTGATAAGGTAGACCTCCTTTGGAACTGTCCTGGGCACATCCCAATGGAAGGAAGCCCCCAGGACAACTCAGGACACACTATAGGAATTAGATTTCCTGGTTGGCCTGGGAATTCCTCCAGAAGGAGTTGAAATCTGTTGCAGAAAAAAGGGGAGGCCTGGTTCTCCCTACGCTTCACGTTGCTTCTGCTGCACCCCTCATCAAGAAAAGCAGCATGAACGAGCAAGAAGCGGCTGTGAAACAAAGGCCTTAGACCCACCAGGGACTGGGTGTACTTCAGAGGAACTGTTCAAGCCTGCAAAATCCACAGTTGTGCTAGGAACCTGATATATATGGACTTGGAAAACTTTTGTATGTATCTGATTGCTTTGCCCATTTGCGATGTCTCATTTTTGTTTGCTATTTTTCTCTTTTTTAATAAACCCTTAGGTTCTGGCTACTAAAAGATTGGTTATCAGTGTGGCATTTTGGGTAAGATCAAAACCCATATTGAGTTGGTAAATGTGCCTGGCCTTTTGGGGATCCAGAGAACATTTTGGTAAAAGGAATAGTGTTTTAAATAATGTATCTCTTTACTGGACCCGATTGCTGACTGGGAGTCAGATACTGAACTGCAGTAAATTAAGCTCTATATTTTTGGGGGCTTCATGATAACCAGTGTCAGGAACAAGGACCACTGTTTGTGACTGGTTGGGAATCTAATTTCAGTGTAAGCCATCAGTTTGAGAGAATCTGCTCTTTTTGCAGTGTGTTCTGACTTTGGCATTTTCAAGTGGGCGGCCCCAGGCACAGAGGGGTGTGAAAGAGCCAGTGAAAGAGGTGAGGGGGGAGCAGCAGGATTTAAGGAGGAGCTTGACAGGAGCTGCAACATGTTGATATAGAGCGAAGCAACTTGAGTGGCAGTTCCTGTGACTGGGATTTTTCCTGATGCATGACACTAGAAGTTATGAGTTCTGCAGCCATTTTCCTTGAATGTGTTGGAATGAAAGCTCTGCTTCTCACAACCAGCTTTCATCCAAGTTTGGCTTTGGTTGCTTCCCAGATGAAGTCATATTTCCTTTTTATGTTAGCTCTCTCACCCAGATTAGAGTCTGTCGCCTCTCACTTACACCCAGTGTTATTCCTGATTTATACAGCTGTAACCAGGGACAGAAACAGGCCCTTAATGAGCAGGACAAGTCCCAATCTTGTGTTACACCAGTGTTCAATAGCCTGTAACGACTATCCCCATGGCACACAAACATAGCTGGTTTAAAAAGGTCTTTATTTTGGAAGTTACAGGATCTTTACAGGCACTGTGCGTTGGTGTTTTAGCATAGTTCAGATTGACTCTGCATCACTCAATGACCAAGGGGAGGTAAGAGCAGGGAAAATACCTCACAGCAACAGTTCCTGCCTCCAGAAAGGCATAAGACTTCCATGGAAACAATCTGCTTCTTTCAAAGCCACAAGGGAAGGAATCTAGTTTACAAAACAGACTTAAAAAATAATATACATATATAGAAGCACTGCAAAGCTAAACTACAGCTAAAACTGGTACATACCATGGCTACTGCTCAAAGCCGTTTCCACAAAGGTAGAAAAAGGATATTCTAAAAACTAAAAATACAGGATTTTTTTTTTTAAAAAAAGATTCCATGCATTAAGTTGTAGTGTTTTGTGCAATTAAAAAGGAATGAAAATAAATATAACTTAAAAAAACCTTTTCCATGACACTAATGGAACAGGGCTAAGTCCGTAAGGCACTTCCACAGGGGCTACTCTAAGCAGCATAGGAAACCTGGGCAAAAAGCTGAACAGTGCAACCATTTACAACTGCTTCTTATGAACTACAGGCCTCTACCTGGTGAGATATGAACTGAAAAGGTCTGTTCGGATTTTAATCTCTGAGAGCGCGACTTGTGTATGACTGCGGAACAACGGATGGCTAACACACCCCCGTCTTGCCCTCCCCAGCATATGCTAATGCCACAGTTGAGAGCACCTTCCCAATGTAGGAAGCTGCACTGATCACACCATGGCAGAGCAAATAGCTCAGCAGTGAGCATGCTACTTAGTTCAAATGTTCCAGGCAGTTACAAATTAGCTGTCATTCTAAATAGAGAGCTGACTATATTTTCACAAGCTTTGAAGAGAAAGGCCATTTATACATCTAGTTTTGGCAGAGCAGTTTAGGGAACTATTTGTGAAAACCAGAGCTGGACTTAGTGAGATACATGGGCAACAAGGGGTGGAGGGTAAGATAAGCCTTAAATCTTTAGGTCTTTCCAAGTAAAATGAAGCGATAACCCTGAGAGCCACCTTACTGCTCTATGCCCCTCCATAGAAGAGCTCTCAAATGCATGCCATCTAGGGGTGGTTTGTCTGCGCATATGAAAGAGCCCTTTTAGATCAGTTAATGCAATTCTGTTTGAGAAGTTGCCAGGACTAGTTCTGCTGAACGGAGGAGTCTGCCTGGCATTTGGCAATTTTAAGTGCTCCTAACAAGGATACTACATAAGATATTCAAAGGCATAGAAAAACAATGGGGATTGCTCCACCTGGGAAGTCCCTTCTGACCGAGATTTATTAGGGGCCCATGCACTTGGCCTTACACACTGCAGAGGATAGCTTGCCTGATTATTGCGAGGAAACACCCACCAACACTGAAGTCCTTCTTAAGTTTCACAATGGTTCAGTGAGATCACTTTCACTCTTTCCTTTTCAAAGAGATCACTTTCATTCTTTCACTTCCACTCTTCCTTGGCCATCAACCTTGGAAGGAAGACTGGACGTTGCTTGTACAACTTGCTTGAGAGAGGGCTCCCTGGAGACAGACAAGAAATTGCTTCCTTCTTCTCTAGACTCAGACCATTGGCTCCATGTCATTCCTGGCCAATGCTGGCCTAGAAGGTCTGAGCATCAGGTTCAGTCTTCACATATGAACACACTGCCCTACTGCTAATTTGCTCAAAGGTGTTTTTGGTCTGAAGTACAGGACCACAATCACAACATGAACCCACCTCAGCAGTCACTGGGACCCATCATCCAGCACCAGAGTCTGAGAGGTTTGTAGGTGACACCACACTTGGCTCCTGACAAGAACATCCTTTGCAATTCCAAAGGACACTCTTATCATAACAGAGTGAATAATAAGGTTACTTAAAGGGAGAGAAACCTAGATCTGCTTTTATTAGTCACTCCTAAAGATTCTATACATCTAGCTTCCTATAATGAAGGACTTTAGTAAACATAACTAAATTGCTGCCCCTCAGGTATCCTTGCTGTCACCTTCTCCAGTATCTGTCTTTCTTAACCCATAAACCCTAAGACACTTGACATTGATTGATCTAGCAGCTACAGACCCTTGACTGCTTTAAAGATAGTGAGCTACCAACAGCAGCCACTAGAGGGCAGTTGATGCTTACAAAGGAACAAGTCCTGTCATTCATTTGGCTGGAAGGGCTTTACTAAGCCAGTTGAGGAGCAGCACCAGGACCCCTTCTCCTTTCAGACAAGGGCACATCAGCTGCACCCTTGCTCACTAACAAAGTTGTTAAGAGGAGACTGCCTAAGAGCTAGAAATGCTATGGAAAGAGCATGCATTTGCCTAGCCAGCCAGACCACAGCTGCTCACTGCTCAGGCGCTCTCAAGGAGTGCCACAATTGGCTCCCATCTGCTAAGCAAAGCCAAAGCATCAGGTTCAGCGTTTGTTCTGGCAGATGATCTACATATGTACAAAAACCTGAAAACCACCTTAAATAGGGAAATAATAGCTTCCAAAAGGGTTGGGGGTGGGTGGCTGGGAAAGTGTCTTGTAGTGCACTTCAGAAGAGTCAGTTTGAAGGGAGGGGTCCTGGGTAGTGATGGAGTTAGACATATGGCTTTACTGCAGGTCCTCTCTCTGCGACAATTCCGTTAGGATCTCAATGAGGTTGTCCAGTCCCCAGAGGTAGCCATCCTCTCTGTTCCCTTCCACCCAGGGCACGTTGTGCTGGAGAAACTGTCCCTCTGGCAGTGGTGTGGTTTTCCCAAAGTCTATCATCCAGACTTTGGCCTGTTCCTTTTGGTCATGAATGAAGAGAAGGGAGCTCCCAATCACCTGCCGAAGGAAGAGAAGCCAGTATTCATGCTTCATGTTTTAGTTTCACATGTATTCCAGTCACCATATGACCACTTTCACAGTTCCAAACCCATTATCTAAAACCGCACCTGCAATATTTTACACTCAAGTTTTGCATGTGCAAAAACTTGGATTTGTGCACACCAGCTATGTTTGCACATGACAATCAGACATTTAAACTATCCAGTTTATTCACAAGTCACAGATTTTGTGCATGCAAGTAGCTTTGCAGAGGAGAGGAAATGTCAGCTGTTGCTCCTCCCACAAAAACTCATGTGATAAATAAATCTGTTAGTCTTTAAGTGCCATAAGACTCCTTGTTTGTTTTCCTGAACTAGACTGACATGGCTGCCCCTTTCGAACTTGTCTACAGAAGTCAAGTGGAGGTCATCAGGTGGGGAGAGGGGGATGACATAGGGGTTGTCTTCCTGGGGAACTCAGGAAAGTTAAGACTAAAGGTGTGAGATTAATGCAATCACTTAAGGCACATGTGAATGCTCTAATTTAAAAGTAAAGTAGTCTTAGCTTACTGTAGGATAATCTTCCTATTTTTATAGTCTTCAAGGGAGGATAAAAGTACAGTGAATTTAGGCCACTTCACTTTTGAATGAGAAGATGAGAGAAAGGACTTCATGGGTCTTCACTTACACCTATTTGTTTCATATCTGCATATGATTTGTCTTAAGTTTCTTGAGTGTCCCTGTGAAGACAAGTCCTTTGCATCAGTATTTAGAATGAGGATCTCCATAGTTCTTTATGAATGCTCAGTGCCTCGACTAGCACTACACTGTCTGGGTGCCTGTGCTATGATGATATACAAACACCATCTCAGCAACTGTGCTTACATTCTTGAAGACAAACTACATATGGACAAATTGTACCCTCCTTGATGGATGCTTCATCCAGCTACATTTAAAACAGAGACTGGCGCAGGATTCACTAAGACTTGTGGCCTCTGCAAGTCTACCTGGGTATGATACATACAGGATGGTATGGTGACAGCTATCCCTTCTATGACCTGCTGTTCACACAGGCTGTCTGACATTCTGGAAAGCCGTCCACTGGACAAATCCTGCCATTTGCTGGGTGAGCTTTGCCTCTTCCACTGAACCCACGGGGCATGTGGAAAGGCATCTGTGTGTACAATTTGGCTGTGCGCTACTTTACAAAAACCTGCCTGACCAAGGTAATCCATCCACTGCAGCTCTCCCTCCCTGCCAGACCAGCCAAGGACAGAGAGAACAGAGCTCATACAAGCTCATGATGACAAAGGACCCCCTCTGCACTTCTCCTTCCTGAATGTTCAGCCTTATTTGCAGCTTGACCAGGTGTTGAACATCCACAGATCTCTGTGAATCCAATGGGAACTGTGGGTTCTCAGCACTTCTGAAGAGCCAGGCCACTACAGTGTGACACTCACTTGCTCTAGTGGGCCAAGACAGACCAAATGTGCTTGACTATCTAAGATGTTCCCTAAGGCAGAGGTTCTCAACTTTTGTGCTGTCACACAAAAGTGTGTTGCAGCACAGCAGTGAGTATGTTGCAAGCTACCCGTCCCCGTCCCCCCCCCGGGAGAGCTGCAGTGGCAGGGAGCTGTGGGCTGCAACACTGGAAGCCTGCCTGTAGAGCATGCTTGCTGAGGCATGTGGCCCAGGGCATGAAATTTAAAATGCTCCCTGGCCCCAGAAGAGAGCCAGCCTGGGAGCAGGTTCCCTCACTCTCTGTAGACGAGGCCACTACTGTGGCCAGGGATTGCCGTCACAGCTGGGTCTGCTGTCGGGAGTCTTGTCTACTGCCAGGACCCACTCCAGGGTTTGGGGATGCTGCTGGGGGCCATTGCAGTTGCTAGTGGCCTACTCCCAGGGTCAGGCCTGCTGTCTGGGATTGCAGCCAGGGCCACTGAGGGGAGCCTGGGCCATTCCCAGGCCCAGCCCACTCCAGGAGCCAGAGCTAGAGGCTGCTGCTGGGGCCAGGCCCAGGCCCACTGCCAGGGGGTTGGGGCCACAGCCTGGTGACCCCACTGGGAATTGTGGCCATCACTGGGAGCCTGCTCTCCTGCTGCGGCCAGAGCCAGAGCTGACTTTGCTCCAGGGACTGAGGGCTGCTGGCAGCACCAGGCTGCCGGAGGTCAGCACTGGGGCCTCTGCCAGGGGTTATGGCTAGGGCTGGGCCCATTCCAGGGCCTGGGGGCCACTGCTTAGGGGCCTTTTCAGGGCTCGGGGATAGAGTCTGATCTGGGGGCCACTGAGCGGGGCCAGAGCTTTGGACCATGGGGGGAAAGAACTGGGTCCACAAGGAAACCTCTCTGTGTTGTGACCATCTGGGAACCCTGTTAGCTGTGTTGTGACCCAGGAAAGGTTGAGAACCCCTGGTTTGGAAGACTCAGTACTGACTTGCACTATTGTTCAACAGGAGCAGCAAAAGTAGCACCTTCATCTAGTCCCTCGAATAAGTGACTGGGAATGCAGATGAGATTTGGAAGCAGGGGTCTCACTGGGCATAGGCTCATGGTCCCCATGCTCTGAATGTTTTACCCAGCACCACAAGCTGTTCGCTGCAGCACTAGCAGTCTGCCTACCTCTGTTAGCCTGGCTAACATAAGCAGGCCGCTTTGCTCAGCTGAGTGCCCTGGGAGCTCTTGTGGAGTTTTTAAATCTCTCACCCTGCCCAGACAGATGGCTCATGATGGAAAATGTAAAACACTCCTGGCCCTGACAGAGCTTGCTTGGGAGCCAAGCAGAGAGAGCAGGGCTTGGGGGCAGCCTGGACAGTGCTCCCTGAGCTCAGGGCATAAGGAAGCACGGAGAGCTGGCAACATGGCAGAGGCTGTAAGAAGGTGGTGGTGGTGGTGGTGGGCGGGTGGGCAGAGCTCACTTGGGAGCCTGGTAATGGATGTGGGGCTTGGGGGAGCCTGGACATTGCTCATTGGGCTCAGGCATAAGGGAGTCCGGAGTGCTGGCAACATGGCATGGGGGAAGGCAGCAGTGATGGGCAGATAGGCAGAGCTCACTTGTGAGCCTGGCAGTGGCTACTGGGCTTGGGGAAGCCTGAAAATGGCCCACCAGGCTCAGGACACTGCGGGGGGAGCCCAGAGACTGCCAGCTGGGCATGGGGCTGGGGTGCCATGGAGGAGCCCAGAGCACACTGGCAGGGCTTGTGGTGACTCCAGGGATCCTGGACCACTGGCTGGACATGGGTTCAAATTACTGCAGGGAGAGCATGGTGTGCCCACCCACCAGGGCATGGTGCAGCTTGGTGCGCTGACAGGGCAGCATGTAGAACCCAGTGGCTGGAGCATTGGGCAGTGCAGGTGCCTACTGGGTGAGGAGCTCAGGTACAGGGGAGCCCAGAGCACCAGTGCAAGGCAGCCCAGCATGCCAGTGGGTGCAGGGCACAAGGGAGCCTGAGTGCCCATTTGGCCTGTGCCCCAAATCTTTTCTTCTGCATAGCAAGACTCCTGCTTCGAAGCTAGCAAAGAAAGATTCAGCCAGTTAGAGGAAGCCATCTTGAACCACAAATGGAACAGAAGAGCAATTTACTAGCTGGAAAGGTTCCCAAGAGAAGTTAGACTAGGAGGACCATCTGACCAGTCACCAGGCTGGTCAGAAGATGTTCCATATTAATCATCAGTTCAAGACACCATGGGAGGGAATGCTGGAACATAGTACATCTGTTTATGAAGTACCCAAAAAAAGAAGAGTGATGCAGCTCTAGAAGAATTCAAGCAATGACAACATTTCAAAATAGAAGTGCTATCATGTTTTAAGTATCACCAGTTTTAGGGCCGCTATAGAAAACGATTTTAAATGGAAATGTAGAGTTTGCACAATTTATCAATTTACATTTTGAAGAAGGTTTTCTCCCTCATTGCATTGGACCTTTGAATCTTCCCCAGAGACAGACTGGTTTGGGAATTAATGCACACCTCCTTTCAACTTGTATAGCCTCTCTTTGCCCTCTAAGACCAGTTTAGCTCTAATGAAATTACTCCTGCATAAGTGCTTCAGTCTCATCTTTTTGCTAACTGAATTCTGAAGTAGCTCCTTCTTCCCACTATCCAGACAAGAACCCCAGTAACAGAGCTAAGCTAAATTCGGAGTTTCCATCCCATGGGAAATGCTGACTTTTCAGTTCTCATCTTTATCCCAAACCAGAATGAAAAGTTGTACTTTCAAAGTTTCCTGTGAAATGGAAATTCCAAAAGATTTCCAATTGGAAATGTCAAAATGTTTTGTTTCAGCATTTGCTCAAAGACCCACAGAAATGTTGTCATTGCTGCAATCAAAATGTTTAATTCTGGTTTGCTGAACTGACTGTTTGTTTTGCCAACCAAGTGGTATTTTCTCCCACAAAAGCTAATGTTATAAATAAATTTGTTAGTCTTTAAACGCGCCACCAAACTTCTTGTTTGTTGTGACCCAAAATACTTCTTTTCAAGCAATTTCAACATTTCAATTGACTTAAGAGTTGTCATACGGATGAAAAAGCATGTGGGGAAAAATATAGAAGCTATTTCTGATTGAAAGTTGTTCTAACAGAAGATTCCTGACCACCTCTCTTCTGTGAGAGCTGTTTGAATAGATCATGATGCTTGGAACCAACCATTACATGGAATTACCATTGGTGTTGACTTTAACACAGAGATACCATAGATATGGTCATCATTCTATGATAGAATAGCCAGGAATAGGCCTTATGTCACATTCTGAAGCATTCTGAACAATTATTTACATGATCTCCCAGACTAATAAAAATTGATGGCCATACAATTTAAAGGTAGCTTTTACTTAGTTCAGATGTGACAAGGTTACAGCAAAGTCATAGGTCATATGGATCAAAGCAGGCAAATCTGTGAAAATACACATTTGCAAATAAACTCAAGTTTTAGAAATGTGTGAGTTCTAACATTGACTATATTCCTTTCTTGGATAGAAGCTACACAGTATGCATAGAGACAGATCTAGCTAAGCATCATCTCAAGAGAGTAAGGCAAGTTCTACCTCATGGCATTTAAAGAATGGCGATGTTTCCAGGGTGGCACGGATCCCCTTCAACCGGTTAAGGTAACTGTTCTGGAATTATAAAGAAAATAAACTTTAAGGACTACCGTGAGATGAAGTCTGTTCAAACAAGTCAATAGAAAGAGGTGCATTTTAGGAACTAGGAACATGGTGAGTTTCTGGAATGCACTAAGAGATTTTTCAAAGTCCCCTTGCTAAAACACCAATTTTCCTGATCTAATCCAATGAGCATGTTAAGTTGTAACATCCTATTGCAGACAGTATTGGCTAACTGTGTTGCCAGCCCCTCTTCAAAGGCAGGCTCTGATGGAGGCTGCAGGGCTGAGACAGTGGTCTTCAAGAGGTTAGATTCAACTCTCATTAGCCCTGGCCTCAAACACTGTCATAAAGTTTTGAAAGGACTCCAAGAACCACTGCATACATAGAGCCAATTTAGCCAAAACAGAACTTACAGCATCATTTACAGAACCAAGGATAAGCCCCGGTTAGCTAATATCAAACTAAACAGGCAGATACAAAGGAGGCAGCACTAAGAGCCATGCTATCTAAAGCCATTTGCTAATAGACTGTGTATAATAGGGCCTAAAATGGAGCTACTTTATCAAATTGTATATTTCACCCAGTCAGCGTGAAGCATCTGCAGTCAAACAGCTAGTTCACCACACTGCATCACCATTTGGCATATGCAGGATACATGAGTTGGCAGCACTTAGGGCTAGGGCTCAGCTAGCTACAGACAAGCTGATTTGCCCCAGTCTCCACATGCGGCAGGGACACTGATCACAGCAGGCCATATTAGGCAGCCCACACTCCAGGAGGGAAATCTTTTCCAGCCATGCAACCAGAAATCAGAAGTAAGGAAAAAATGCAAAGGTCTGGTTTTAATTCTCCAGCCCCAGCTGCTACTGATGAGAGCTTGTTCCTCATGTCCCATGCCCTCAGCTTCTTCTCAAAGAGTCACAGATGATTAGGATGGGAAGGGACCTAAGGAGGTCATCTAGTTCAATCCTCTGCTCAAAACAGGACCAACCCCAACTTAGTTATCCTACCCAGGGCTTTTTCCAGCCAGGCCCTACAAACCTATAAGGGTGGGGACTCCTTCACCGCCCTAAGTAACACATTCCAGTCCTTCACCACCCTCCTAGTGAAAAAGGTTTTCTTAATATCCAACCTAGACCTCCCTCACTGCAACCTGAGACCATTGCTCCTAGTTCTGTCATCTGCTACCACTGAGAACAGCTTAGCTCCATCTTCCCTAGAACCCCCCTTCAGTGAACTGAAGGCTGCTATCACACCCACTCCTCTCTTCTTCAGACTAAATGAGCCCAGCACCCTCAGCCTCGCCTCACAAGTCATGCGCTCTAGCTCCCTAATCACTGTTGTTATCCTCCACTGGACCCTCTCCAATTTGTCCACATCCCTCCTGTAGCAGGGCCCAAAACTAGACACAATACTCCAAATTTAACCTCACCAGTGCTGAATAGAGGGGAATAATCACTTCTGTCAATCTGCTGGCAGTGCTCCTACTAATGCAGCCCAATACGTCATTAGTCTTCTTAGCAACAAGGACACACTGTTAACTCATGCCCAGCTTCTTGTCCACTGTAACCCCGAGGTCCTTTTCTACAGAACTCCAGTTTAGTCAATGAATCCCTAGTCTGCAGCAGTACATGAGATTCTCCCCTCATAAGTGCAGGATTCTGCAATTGTCCTTGTTGAACAACATCAGATTTCTTTTGGCCCAATCCTCCAATTTATTTAAGTCACTCTGTATCTTACCCCACCCTGCCAGTGTATCTACCACTCCCCCCAGCTTAGTGTAACCTGTAAACTTGCTGAGGGTGCAATCTACCTCATCATCCAGATCATTAGTGAAGACGTTGAACAAAACTGGCTCCATGACCAATCCCTGGGGCACTTCACTTTTTACCGGCTGCCAACTAGACATTGAGCTGTTGATCACTACCTGTTAAGTCCAATGACTCAGCCACCTTTTTATCCACCTAATAGCCCACTCATCCAAACCCTACTCCTTTAAGATGCTTTTATCCATCTCTGCAGCAGACTTCTCCTCCCCAGGTTTAGCTGACCAAGCTTCCTCTACTGTGTCCATCCCATGGCAGAGGACAGTCTTTCAAGCCTACTGGCAAGTTACCTAGAGCAAAGCCTGAGTGTTGCCATTACAGCTAATAGTGTGTTCTTGCCTAGCTCCTCCCTATCCCTGCACCTCTCCAGAGCAGGAGGGGTCTCTGCTTTACCCATCTTGGTACTATTTCCAAATGGGCTTGGCACAGCAGCAGCAAGTGCCATGTAGGTCCTTAGCAGCAAGGCAAGAGGCTAGAGGAGGAAGATCCCACCCTTGCACCTGGCAGACATCTGGGTAATGTTTTTCTAACTCAACTGCTGACTCACCAAAATGTTACGGTTTCCTTTAGTGAATTCTCTGAAGGCTTCTGTGACCTGTTCCTTTGTTCTTGTCTTCTTGAAATCCCGATTCACTGTGCCATCTTCTTTCTTTAAAAGAAAGAGAGAAACTCAGGCATATTAGCATGTGAGTGGTCAGTTGGAGGAGATGACTTGTATTTTAAACACTGGACACGTCATTAAACAGCATACAGACAGGTCTCCTTCATGGCAAGGTGAGAGCTGGCCAAGATTTAAATAAGTGCCATGAAATAACAATAATAAATAACACCTACCCTTAGATAGTACGTTACAAAAGGATGTCTGTATCACTATCCTCATCTTACAGATGGGAAAACAGGCACACAGAGACCACCCAGCAGGGCTAGCAATGGAGCCAAGTATTCAAACCCATATCTCCTGAGTCCCAGTCCAGTTCTACATAGGACAATACGCATCTGCAGATGGAGGGTCAGCTATAGTGGCTGTTCACCTTACTGAAGAGACCAGAAAATATACCGTCCTTTTCAGCTCTTGCAGCAGCTTCAGTATTTCCCATTACTTAACAAGGAATCTAAGTAGCAACTCCCCAGAGCCACAAAGACCTGGCAAGGCCATTAACAATCTGGGTAAGTTTCCTTCCATGAACCATAGCACTGACCAACCACCAAGAAGTAAATACCACTCATTTTTTGTCCTTTGGCTCCTGAATTCCTTCTTCTCCCTACCATCTCTATTTAGTAGACAGCAAAAGAGCTGTTTCCTGTTCTAGTCTTGCTTCAAGAGGGAGCAAATATAAAAGCCATAGTAGGACCCATCTGTGGATGAAGGGCAAAAAGAGAGAGACACACATTTCCCAGAAGGGGACACAAAAATTCTTGGGTAGTGAGTCTAATTTGAAACACTAGGGGAGTTTCTGGATAGGAAGACATAATGTAGGCTGTAGCAGACTGCCCATAACACCATTTCATACCTGCTTTATTCCCTACTAAAAGCCTCAAAAAAGATGGGTTAGCATAACATGCAGGATACCCAGGACAGCAGGGCATGTCCCCAGCAGGTTGAGAATCCTAATCAGCAGCTAGCTGCAGGATGTTTATGATCACCTCTGTGCTCGAGGACTGATGTATACAGTGTAAAAACAGGAAGTTGTGCACAAGCTTCCCCTTACTCCAGCTAAGTAACTTTGCTACTTGAACATTTCAGCTGTGCCAGCTGCACCCTGCCCTGCAGGGGCATGAAAAAAGGGTTGGGACCTGGGCCCCACTGGCCCTGACCCCTGGGCCCAATTGGGCCCCTGGCTAGGGTCAGGGCCAGAGCTAGATCCCACTGCTTTGGGCAGTCTGACTCAGGGTCACCATCCAGAGTGGGTTCAGTGCCAGATCCTGCCACCACCAGCTAGTGGCCCAGCCTCGCCCTGAGTCCCTGGCCAGACTCGAGGCACTGGTGCTGGGACTCCCTGCTTGTGCCCTGTGTGTCCAGCTCCAATGACGCCACTACTGCCCAGCCCTAGAAGTGACCCAGCACACCTTCCCAGTTGGACCTGCCTGCCTTAATCTGCTTCTGCTCAGTCAAGGATACAGAGCACACAAACTGCTCAAGGCCAGATTGCAATTGCTTGGCAGTGAGCCATGCCTCACTCCAGGAAGGGTCCCACTGAAGTCAGCAACTCATCATAAGCAAGAATGTAAGACTCTGGCCCTGAAGGGTTTCTTTCAGTAAAGCCCTTTGCAGATATAAAAATGTGGATCCGCATACGATCTAGTATCTGCATACCAGGTTTTATGTCCCTCCAAATCTACTCTGCTTCGCAGCAGGTTCTGCTCTGACTATAGGAGCAGAGCCTTTGTCTGGCTGCCACAGCTTTGCTGAGCTGGGGGGTGGTTTGCCGGCAGCTCCAGATGCCATTCAGAGACTCCCCGGGCCCTCATCTCAACAACTTTTATTCCGCCTGAGCTAGGGACGCCGGAGCTGCTTCGATCACTCAGCTGTTCAGTGGCAGTTGCCAGCTAAGTGGTGGAGCTTGGGGTCTCACTGCTGGGACTCCTAAAGTCAGAGTTTGGACTAGTCATTAAGCTGAGTGCCCATGAGTGACCGTCTCTGATTGGCTGGCAGACACAAGCAGAGCTAAGATTGGCTGGAGCACTTCCTTTGGTCCCTACTGTGTTGTTTAACATTGCTCATTGCTCTCTGCAGGTGTGACAGAGACAGCAGCAGCAGCTAATGCACCGTGGTCAGACAAAAATTGAATCCACATCTGAGCTCCAATCTGCAACTGATCTGCCAATATCCACACCTGCATCCATGGATGCAGTTACCTACAGATATGAAGTGGATACCTGCAGATCTACAAGGATCTATCTATTAGGCCTGCTGAAGATTTTGTGACCCATGTAGGCAGACTAGGGGTTGAAGAGACTCAGGTCTATGATTAAATACCTTCCCTCTTCCCAAAAGCCACACAGCAGGCAACAAAAGGAGGTAGCGTCAAGCAAAAAGATGCAATGGTCATGGATATGCATCTGTAATATTTATCCTTGACTTAAACAAAGGGGGGGTGAGGTTAGTGAATAAGTTCAGCATTTTTTCCTTAAATTTCTCCCCATTATTATGAACAGTGCAGTACACAATGGCAGAGGTAGACAACATGTTTATCATTCAGTCAGCGAGGCCTCTTCTGAATGATTTCATATGATAGTTGAGGCACCAGTGGCTGACCTATGCTGTTACACTCGGTCACTATCAATGGTAAGAAATGTTAAGAAGCTAATGTAAACGCAGCTCAAGCGCAATATGAATACATCACTGAGTGTATTAATGATTAAGTGCTCAGTTCATGGAGCTCTGCACTTGGCACAACAGAAATAGCAAGACAGCCTTGCTCCTCAGATCTTACAGACTACAGCAGCACAGGCACACACAATGCTAGACTGAGAGCAAGTCAAACATCAGATGCCAGTAGTGAATCAGTTCAACACCCCCTTTCGGTCTCCTTCAGATGTGGGATTACAGCATACTTCCCAGGAGAACTTTGGCCCCAAAAGGCTCTTTTCTTACTATTCAGTTCCCATAGGTCTTAGGAGAGGAAGCATGGCATAGAAACTAAAGCAAAGAACTGTAAGTCAGGTGTCTTGAGGGATTTTGGCCAAGTCACTAGACTTCTCTGTGCTTCCATCCCACAGCTACAAAAACAGTTTCACAAGCAAACTAATTAAAAAAGCAATTGTGATGCTAAGTCAACTGAGAGCCTCAGATGCTGTAGAAATGAATTTTCTAGATCAGTTTATTTCATTGTTTGTCCAGTCTATAAACCTCCGGGTAATTAGAATTCGCTCTGGGTCCCTGACTTCCTGGATTAGAGGCTAGTTTTAAAGTGTATTCTATAGACAGAGTTTTGTTCCATAACCTAGTTGTACATGAAGGATAACTTGTTTGTACATGATACTCTGAAGGGATGAGAGTTGCAAAGACATCCTGTTATACTGGGGAGAAGAAATAAGGGATGGGAGGATGAGGGAAGGAAGAGTACAATGAATATCCTGTCCCCAGTCCAAGTACTCAGCTAAATACCATTCCTCCAGAGGAAGGCAATGGAGTTAGAAAATGCAAAATTGGAATTCATAGGCAGATTTGACACTGTCGCCTTAGGGTTAAAAAAGATTTCAGGTTTTGTGGGGGTTTTTATTACAACATGTGATTTTTGCCTCCTTTTACCTTCCCTCCAATATTCTGTTCAACACTGTTTGTGCAAGGTTGTACTGCAGTTTACACGTGAAACTAGTGTGTCTCCAGATAGATTTATATTTTCTTTAAGGAGATTTCCAACCACAGTATAAGACCACAGCAATGTACTCTGCTTTCCCTGCACATTTGACACAAAGGCAAGGACCAACAAAGTATCCACACGAATCCTCTGACAGTCCCTGTACGTGTACTGCCCCAACTGGCCAAAGGAAACTTCTTCCCAAAGACTAGTGGCCCCCCAGCAGGGGAAATGAGGGGCTGGCAGTGGGGCTGGCACAGCAGGGGTTAAAGTATGCCAGAACGCCCTGGAATGCCATTCCAAGGCTCACTATTTTTAGGAGCTCAGCGCTCTGGAGCTCCTAAAAATAGAACGTGGAGCCGGAACACTGCATTCTGGGGTCCACCATTTAAAAATAGCAGGCCCTGGAATGTAGCATTCTGGTTCTATGTTCTATTTTTAGGGGCCCGAATGCTGGGGCCCTAAAACTAGCAGCCCCCGGAGTGGCTTTCCTTGGCATTCTGCCAGGCAGGGGCCAGGGGTGTTGCTGGGGGCTGAAGCCCCACCCCAACCCCCCTTTTCTATGCCCCCCCAACCTGGGGCCTGCTGCCTCCTCCAGAGGCATGCCACTGCCCTGACCTTAGGCCTACTGCCCCCACCTCTGCAGGCTCGCACCGGGGGGGGGGGGTATCAGGGGTGCTGGCATGGGACGGCAGAAGCTGGGGTCTGGGGGTCCCACCTGTGTGAAAGGGGGGCCCACCTGCATGGGAGTATTCTGAGGGCCCCCAAATTATACTTTAACCCCTGTGGCAGGGGAGCTGGCTTGGAGGGCAGGCAGTGGGGCCTCGTCAAGGCTGGTGGGGGCCATGGCAAGGTGGGCAGGGGCCCCTGACATGGCTGGCAGGGGAGCTGGTGGCACCACTGGAGCCAATGGAGCTGGCAGCAAGGCTGGCAAGGCTGGTGGGGAGACCCACAGGGGTACCAGCAAGGGCCCCAGCTAGCCCCAGAATCCCTAAGACTGCCCCTGTTCTCTGGGAGTGCACATTTTGTCAGCTCAGCTTCTCTCATCTTGGCCTCTGTGACGGTGCAGAGGCCCTGATCTCAGACTGCCGCGTCCCAGACCACAGAGGGCTTTATGTATTATCTACTGCACATGCGCAAAGAGCCGTTTTCAGACACAGGTGTGTTGTCAGATAGATACATTTCACTGAACATAATAAAGCTACTTTAGTAAGTGAGATTGTTCAAGAATCATCTTAGTTTTAGGTTTTACTAAAGCTTAAGTCAATTTACATAATATGTATAATCTTGGGTTATATATGCATATCATTTACTAACTAAATTTGGCATACTTACTTACATAATCTGTCTACACGACCCATAATTCATGCATTGTACACATACATTTCACCTTCTATTTCTGATTGATTTCAGCACCTGTCTGCAATTCATTTCTGTCTTGTCTGCAATCATTACCACACTGCTCCACTGGGGAGCCAGCTGGGGCGGGTGGCAGCGGGGCGGGCTGGGGGGGCCATGGCAGGGAAGGGAGCTTGGGGGGGCATGATGAGTTAGTGGGAGCTCCCTGACAGGGCTGGGGAGCCTAGCAGCAGCCTGTGGTGGGGCTGGGGAGCCTGGCAGTGGCGAGGCTCACAAAGCCAGTGGGGACCAGGGAGTCAGTCGGCAGCAGTGGTGGAGGGCGGAGAAGCCCTGCAAGGCCATTGTGGGTCCGATGTGGGGAGCTGATGGAGTCCACAAGGGGGCCGAGGACCCCACCGGGATGCTAGGTGGCCCTGCAAAGCCAGGAGCAAGGGACCCTGGTGCGGGCTGACCAGACAAGGTGGGGCAAAAGTCAAGGATGCGGCCCCCCACACCACATGGAGGTTCCATCCTTGACTTTTGACCTGGGACCCAGAATCGCTAAGACCACCCCTGCTTACTGAAGTGCAAAGAATCATGAGACAGGCCCCCAGAAATTTTTGACCCACACACAAGTGAGTGCAGCACCTGAGTGGCATGTTACTTTGCAGTATAGCCACTCCCTCTTGAGCTATACTAAAATTGAGAGAAATAACTCAAGAGTAGATAACTCAAGTTAACTATGCAGTGGAGACACATCCTTCAGCACTTTTGCAAAAATTACCCATCATATTTAAATGAAGAAGGAATATTCCATTACATAGGAGTGGAATCTCCACAGTCACTGATCACAACCATAACTTGATACTGCAATCTGAAACAGGCACAAACTCAAACCCACATTCTGATTTTAATCAAGGTTTCAGCTCAAATAGCATTACAATTCCAAACAAGGAGTCCTGTCGCACTTAAAGACTAACAAATTTACTGATATTTTATTTATGCAGTAAACAAATTTGTTAGTCTTTAAGTGCCACAAGACTCCTTGTTTGTTTTACTGAAGTAGACTAACACAGCTGCCACTTTGGAACATGATAGTTCCAGACTCTGAAACAAAAACCTCCGAGCTTGGCTAAAGTTCAGATCCATTTTGTGAGTGCTCAAATTGGAGAGCAGGCTTTTGCTTGAGGACTGTTCGTGGTTTTGTCTTTTTCTCTCCTCAAGGACCACAGCCTCCAGATCCTGAGATGGGCTGCAAAGTCAATTAGACAGGTTGTCTCTAGAGGGCAGTGTTAAGCTGCTGGGATATTATACAGTAACAGTAATTAGTTTAGAGCAGGGGTTGGCAACTCAAAAGAGAAGAGCCACTTCCCCCCACCCTCCCACCACATGATAGCACAAAGAGACTGAGCAGAAACACCATGGACCATAGTGCTCACAGTGAGGACGGCACACAGGCCACTGGGGCTAGAGGCTGTGCCATCCGCCCTCCCCCCTGCTCTGCTGGCGAGGCGGAGCAGTGCTCCCCACCTCCACCCTCCTGGCTGCCACTTCTCCAGGGGGAGGAGAGCAGCTGGCGCGGAGCTGCGGCTTGCAGGAGCAGGGCCCTGCAGTGGCCCTCTCTGAAGAGTTCAGGCTGCTTTGTTCCTGGCCAGGATCCAGGATCGAGCTTTTTCAGCCCTGGGGTGGCTGGAGGCGATATGGCCTGAGCTCTTCAGAATGGGCCACTCCGGGGCCTTGCCCTCACAAGCCACAGCTCTGCGTTGGTGTCTCCCCTCCCCCTGGAGAGGCTTGTTCAGCTTGGGGTAGGTGGGGAGCGCTGTTCCGCCTTGCCAGTGGAGCAGAGAGAGAGCGGGCAGTGAAGCCTCTGGCTCCAGTGGCTCACGCATCACCCCCCCCCCCAGCACTAGGGTCTGTGGCGCTTTTGCTTGGCCGCCTCATGCTCCTGTGGTGGGAGGATAGGGGTGGCCAGGGCTGGCCAGGAGCTGGCCCTGATGCTGGGGCTGTTTGGGCACTCCACTGCAGCCTGGCATTCTTGGAGTTGCATGGTGGCAGTTCAAGAGCTGCATGTGGCTCTGGAGCCGCAGGTTGCTGACCTCCAGTCTAGAGCATGGGTCTGCAACCTGTGGCTCCAGAGCCACATGCATCTCTTTGACTGCCCTGTAGCAGCTCTGTGCCCCTGGGCCCCCTTCTGCCACTGGAGAATCCTGCAGGCGGCCCAAGACAGGCTTCAGGCTTCCCCCACCACCAGGGGCCCTGCAGGTGGCCCACTCTTGATTCTAGGCTCCCACACCCCTGCCAGAGAACCCTGTGGCAGTCATCCTGGCCCAGCTCCCACATCCCCCTCCAGGAGGCTACACCCATCGTGGCCGGCAAAACACTTGATTATTGAAAGATTTTTTTAAAATAGCTCTTCTAATTTTTCAGGTTGCCAACCTCTGGTCTAGAGAGCAGTGGTTTTCAAACTTAGGGTTGGCACCCACTACAGGTTTGCACTGGGTTGTGGCACCCCTGCTGCCACCACCAAAAGACTGGAATGCACTACTGAAAGATGTAACTGTAGGCATAACTGGGTCATGGGAATACATGCTTTTTTTCAACTGGGTCCTGAGGAAAAAAAGTTTGAAAACCACTGGTCTAGAGCAGTGGTTTTCAAACTTAGGTTCAGGGCCCAGTACTGAGTCACAGACAATCAGGCAGTGGTGTTGCTGGGGGGGCTCAGGGGGCCTCAGCCCCCCCCCCCGAAACTCAGGATCAGCCTCTGAGCAGCACACCTCTAAACAGAGTCTTCTGGCCAGGAGGTTGCTCTGGGCATGCTCACAGCAGCATCATGCTGGCGTCCTCAGCCACTGCTGCAGCCCTGGTCTCCCTCCAGCGCCAGGTATAAAAGCTTTGCATTTTTTGCTCATGCAAACTTTTGCCAGTTTACTTGTGCCCTTATCACAAAATTTCACTCATCTCTTACACAAACTCATCTTGGGAGACTGGAGGAGGAAGAGCAGAAATAGGTTCCGCTTTGTATTTGCAAAGAGATGGACTCAAGTCACAGAGCTGGATCAAGACTTATTTTTAATATCCCTAAAGTTTGGAAGGGGCTCTGTTCTCTTGTGTTCAGGCAGGTTAGGACCCAAAATTCAAAGCAAAAGTTTAAACAAAGCTTTGCCTGCTCTTGGGTGGAAACAGCAGTTTTCCAAAGCTCTCCATCAGAAGCCATAAGGTGGCAAAGAGCATCCTGAAATGTCATGAGCCTGGCTCAGAAAGATCATTTTGTATATGTGCATATTCTTCCAAGCCTGGTTACAGAAGCTTTGTGCTACTAACAGGGACTATAGGAACTTAATTGTCCTCCCAGGCCAGACTGCCTTCCCAAAGACCCCTGCCAGAGATGCAGGTTATGGCACGGAAATGGATTTAGTAGCCTCACCTTTATCCCCTCAATTCTGAATCCCAGCGTTGCCGTAGAACTGATGGTCTCCCTCCACTGCATATATCTGGGCTTGGTTACTGCATGTTGGGCATTCTCCTCCTCTGTTGGGGCATCAGGATCAACTTCAATCATCTTCTGATACATGTCCTTTCGCAGGCTTGGCTTCTTCCTGGCCTTTGTTAGCTCTTCCTCCAAATACGTTCTGCAAAGGATGTGGAAGGGTTTATTAGCAGTAAATGAGTATGTTGTGGTTCCAATGTACTGGGGTCACCATCTGTACACATTAATAGCACTAGGGAGGGACAGTACCGCTTAATAAAGGACTGACTGCCCAACATATCATCATCTGTAACAGGAGATCTGAGTGCTTTCAACACTGATGGGGGGGGGACGGGACGACATTCCCTGCTCTATAGAAGCCTAGCAAACTCTATGGGTGGCACAAGCCCACCCCTTGAAGCCTGCTGGGCATGTTCAGCCTGCTGCCCCAGCATAAAAGGAAGCTGCTCTGTTCATTTAGGGCTGACCAGTGAGAAGGGAGGACATGTGCTGGAGGCTTCTGATGTGAAGTGGCATCATTTCCAAGCAGTGGGAGAGACTGACCCAAGTAGAGCCCTGAGGAGCAGCTGCCCTGCAAAATGTGCCCTGAGGCTGACATCTGGACACTCCCTACAGCCAACCCACCCTGGAGACCTACAGGGAAACTGACAGCAGCCACCTCAAGAGGTGAGATGGCATGAATCAGTGCCTTGTGGGAAGTCATTCCCAGTACTCAGGTAGGAAGTAGCCTATGAAGCCTGTGGGGTGGAGCTGGGGGTAGTATGGATAACCAGTCAGCATGTTTTAATATGGATCCCTGGTGCTGTACCTCTCCCCCTCCCCGCCCTGGGGGACTGACAGGGTCCTGGGATGGGGGCTTAGTGGAGCAGGTGATCCTGAATCCCCTTACCTGGGCACTGTGTCCCATTGTGGATACCCCCTGATTGTGACTCTAGCCACTAGGCTGTGCTGCCCTCACCAGAGGGCTGTGTATTGACTGTGTGGGCCACTAGTCTGTGCCATCCTGACCAGGGGGCTGAGTGCTGACTCTGATATTGGGAGTTAGGAAGATTGTGGAGGCACCCTCCCTGTTTATGCCCCTTGTGCTTTCTCCACTGGGGCATTAGGGAGGGCTTACCCTGTGACAAACACCCTGTCACGTCACTTGAAAGTGAGGCTACTCAGGGTCCTTACAAGATCAAGCCCTTAAGAGGCACTGTCATAAGGATGATTTCCAAAGAAAAGAGCCCCCAGCACTGGGGCTGCAATAAATATGTACAGAGGTCTTCCACACCCAGCAATCTCAGCCCATGCAAAACTTTATCAGGTATTATAAACAAAACTGCCACAGGAGCAACTCAAGAGGGAGTCCAACATAGGAAGAGTCCCTAAACTGCCATAGTACACAGCACCCTCTCTCACATGGGTAAGGAGACACAGAAGACAAATGCAGCATGCACATGTATCCTGCAACTTGTAGTTCTTGCCGCTGCTGTTGAAGCACCCTGGACCTTGCCCGTAGGCAAGAGGGGTTACATGCACAGAAGAGTTTTTAGTTTAACCTCTTTTTCCTCATTTAGAGGCTGAGTTTGGCCCACAGACAGCCATTATAATTCAGGTACAGCCCCACTTTTCCCAGAATTACAATGAGTCCCAGGGTAGACCCTACTGGAGCAGCTCTGCCTCACAGAGCCTGAGAAAAGAAACCCAGGAGACTGGGACTACAGTAGTGTCTAAGGTACAGTCAGAACCAGAGCCCCTGTGTCAGGCCCTGCCCCAGAAAGCATGTGTCTGGAATAACAGATTTCCAGGGAGTAGCTGCCTATGGAGAAGTGTGATGAGATTAACCTACATACAGACTTGTTTAATTGATCCTGCACAGTTCAGTACCCCAAGCTCCTACCCTCTTACAAGTATTTCAGACATTCCCTTTTGACTCAGGATTCAAAATAAATACAGCTAAAGCTTAGTTCCCTTTTTCTGTCTACCCCTGAGGCCCCTCACTTTCCTCCTGACAAATGAGGTGGACTCTAAAGACCTTGGGAGACCAGTAACACCTCTACCAGCTCTGTGCCAACACTGTTAAATGTGTAACTGTAGATTAGATTGCATCATCGATGGGTAGGGTTAATGTGATGGAGAGGTGACTCTATGGCATGCTGAAACAAGTCAAAGACCTCAAGGAACCAAATGACTAGGCTTGATAATGAACAAATACTGGATAAGCTTAGGATGCAGCAGATGCACTTGTTAAGAACCATAGGCCTTTCCTACCAAATGAAGGGACCATCACACTAGGTACTAAGTAACTCCTGCACGGTGCAGTGTCCACGCCATGCCATGTCTTCCTCTCCCCAATCAAAGATCAGCTTTCAGCTAAAACTGTCTGAGCCTTCACCACTCCAATTATCATAATCTCTTCTGTGGCCCCTATAACGTGCCCTCCAGAAATGCAGTGACTGGGATCATTGTCTCTGGGTATAGCTTATGCTGCAGGACTGCATCAAGATCTAAGTTTCTGTAATCACCTAAAAGGCCTGATATAAATTCCACAAAGGCTCAGGCCCTTACAATGCACCAAATCAGAGGAGGCACGGTCATCAGAGGAGGCACGGTCATCAACAAGAAGGGAAATCTTCTCTCTCAACCCTTCTCCCTTGCAATAAACTGGGAGCATATTACTCAAGCTTGTCCTGGACAACTAGTTTGGAATGCTGAGCAAACCTAAACAAGGAGCTGTTCTCTGAAGCTAAATGAAGCTTTGAAAATGTGCTTTGTCAACTGATCATGTGCTGCAGAAGCTGGCAGGATTCAAGAAGAGAGAAGCTGCTACTTAACTGCTAAGAGCCTCTGAGAATCAGCTGACATGCTTATGCTTTGACTTCTGTGAAGTCTGTCTTGTACTTTTTTTCTACTGGTCCCTGCCTCCTCACCACACAGCCTGGCACTCCAGCAAACAGTGTGTTAAACAGGATGTTTTAACACAAAGTTGCTTTGATATAGCTTAGTTTGTCTGGCATTTGTTTTGATTGGACCATCCAGGAGGCAAAAATCTTGCTTCCCAGCTCCTGTAAAACACAAATTGAAGAGCTGTAACTTTGAATAGATCTTTGATTTTTAATGGAAAATAATGGGACAATTGGAAGGAAGATGCATGGGGCTGGAATGCATGTTCCTTCACTGGACATGTCCTTTCCACAGATGTGATTTGGTATTTCCCTTTTGTTTGAAACAATGAGTCCTGTGGCACCTTGAGGACTAACAGATTTTATCATGTATTAGCTTTCATGGGTTCCAACCCACTTCATCAGGTTGATGGTAACTGAAGGAAGCCATTATAGGCTCCTGACATTGTAGGTGCATCTGACGAAGTGGGCTGCAGCCCAGAAAAGCTTATACCTGAAGAAATTTGTTAGTTTTAAAGGTGCCACTTGATTCATTAGTTATGGGACTGAGCCTCACTTGTTATGGTAACTACTAGTGACAGTGCACTCTTAGGAGCTGCACATAAATGCAGACACCATAACAGGATCTTCTGATTGGGTTCACAAATTGCTCAAAGACCCTTGTGCTGGTCAAACACCTTGTACAGTTTCTTGATAATGTGGGTGCCCACCACCCTCATGCATACAGCTCTGTTTCAACAGTCCCAAATAGCACCTACTGATGCACTACCCCTCTTCCATCACTTTCTAGGGCCTCTGTGCCTATTTATAGCCTTTGCCTAATGGCTTAATTAGTCTACCAGCTCTGCTCTACCAACAGATTAGACCCAGCTCTGTTTAATTAGCTATATTATATACTGTTTGATGGATACTACTGTGACCAGAGAGCTGACTCTCTGTTCTTGCCTAGTAGGCTGTCGTACATACATGCCTTTGTTACTATGATAGCGGGAGTGGCCCACAGACAGCAACCTAGGCCTACTGGTGGGTGTGCATGTGTATAATAAAGGTTGGTCTTGCCACAAAGATAGTCACCAGGGAGAGCATCAGGGTAAGAGAAATAATTGCTCTTTGTACTAACTGCTGTCACAGCATACCAGCTATGTAGTCACTTTCCAGACACCACATTGGGACGTCAAGATTTGAAAATACACTTTGCTAATCTCATTAAGTGTTAGGTTGCCCCAATTCTAGGTATTTTAACACAAATGTTATTTTTAACTCCACTGTCTTGCAAGTCTCCCCTTCAAGTCATGCTCTAGCTACCTTGTGAGCAATTCCATGCAGATGACTTGGTCTAATTTGACACGTGGATCTAGTGTAGCAAAGGGAATCGCAGAACTGTCTGCACAGCTCCAGCCTTGCAGCTTGTCAGTTACAGCCATGCAGAACAGGCCTACAGGTCATTGCTGGTGCAAGCAAATTTTAAGGAAATGATCAGTAATCTCCTTGATGAGGATGTGCTTTTTTGGGCAAAGCCTTGGTTAACCCGGCTCAGAATATTTTTCCGTTTATTCATGCAGTAACTTGAACTTTCTCCTGTAAAACAGGGGCCAGCTAAAACAGAGTAGCAGAACAGCCCTCCTCCTTCCAGAGATAAAAACAAATGCACATGGCAAAGTTACTAAAGCAGTGGGTTTTCTTCTGGAGTGTGTGAACAAGTTTTAACTGTCACCTCAGGGAACAGAACCAGTCCCTGTTTCTTTCAGGTTACACTTCAATTCATTCCAGCACAGGGGCAGGCTGCATGGCACCCTCCATTACCTGCATTCCTCCCTGATCCACTCCAGAGGGATGTATGGGTTTTTCGTCTGATGCTGTAACTTGCCAGCTCATGTTTCATATCAGTAGTTCAAAAGGGGAAGGAGAAAAAAAAAAAGAAATTCTTCTTTCCACACCAGCTGTCAGCTTTTCCAGAAAATGCAAGTGTCTCTACCACATCTAAGCTTTAATCTAGTCATTTAGGGGGATCAAAAACACACGCTGGCTATGTCTGGCCCAAATCTGCATGCTGACTTTAGGTTTCAACATAAAAACTTTAGAACCTGATCCTGCAATCCTTGCCTGTGTAATCCCTATTCACTGAAATAATCCCATTGAAGTCAACAGAACTAGTTTCATGATTAAGGAATAAACCATAAATAAGTGTTTGCAGTAAGGAATTTTTAGTTTATTTATGGTTTTCAGGTAAAACTAGGACAGCTGTGCTCACCCTTTGTGAAATGCTTCAAAAAATGTTGATGGACAGACTATAATATTCTATATCTGTACCCCATGTGAGAACAACAGAAGAAAGGGAAAGGATTATAAACTGTTTGAATACAGATCTGAAGTGGAGAGTCTGAGGCAGAAATACAACTAGGCTGGCAGCTAGCACCACGGCTTTCTCTCTAGCTAGAATAGGCTAGACTAGGGCTAGCTCAGGACAGGTAGTGCTGTATTCTCTGATGGTTTTTATTCAGATATCTCCCAGAATATTTGCTGTGCTGACATACCTTGTCCTAGCATGCTAGAATATACTTTGGTTATTTAAAATACTGGGTATTTTTCCTTCAGAGGGGGTGCAATTCCCTGCTGCTCTTCACCACAAAGACAAAGGTGGGCAGGTAGCAGTACTTCTTGTGCTTTAGCTAAACTGTATGAGGACTAGAAATGCTGCCCTTCCCTTGATTTAAGGTAGTAGTTTTCAAACCAGGGGTTAGGACCCAGTACTGGGTTGCAGACTTTCAGGTACCAGGTTGCGGCACCCCCTATGCTGCCATCAAAAGAATGGAATCCAACACTGGATACTGGAATTCTTAGGTTGTGGGCATAAATGATTTTTTTTTCAAGGGGTCCCAAGGAAAAAAGTTTGGAAACCACTGACTTAAGACATCTCCTGAAATGCTCATTACCCACTGCCCATTAAATTAGTGCCCTTGTGGTTGAGAGAGATAGGGAAGGCACCCTCTCAAAAACTGTCATCCCCAGGTCCCTGGAACAGCAATGGGCTACGAACACAGAGAGATCAGTTTCAAACAATCCACTTCCATGGTATACCAGAAGGTCACCAGCATGTGACTGCAGGCGTCTGTTTTACCACTTCCCAACAGCCCATGTCTTCTCCTTGTGTCTCTCCTGCACTCTACCAACATGGCTTCCTGCTAGGGACCTGTGGCCTGGTGTGCTTGTAAGAGTAGGCTTGCTCTGGATATCTTTACTTGGGTACTGGGTTGCTTTAAGCACTGGAGTTAGATTCTTGAACTCAAGTTGCCCAGGTAGAAGCCAGTGCACAAAACAGCACTAACCTGACTCCCATCTTGCAGTCCATAACGCAGGGGGAGTCAAATTCGGCCAGCAGGTCTTCCATCTGATTGTACCGCTCACCGTCCTTCACCACATCCCCGTGGTAGGCAGGAACATAGGGCTTAAGGACATCATTCATCAAGCGGTCCAAGCAGCGTTGCTCAGATTCACAGTGCTTCTTTAGGATCCTGCCATTGGCTGCAGCCTTAAAGCTACCTGAGAGATAAAGAGCAACACAGTGCTTACTTGGGTGCAGAATAGCATGGTGCCTTCACAGAGGAGAGCAGACAGTGAGTCATGAGACTTCCTGCCCCTGCTTACAGCCCCACCCAGAACAATAAAGGTGTCATGAATGCTCTGGAATGCCACAGTGTCAAATGTTAACAGAGGTCACCAGTGACAGACCTCAAGTGAGAGTTGGGCTATAGTGTACTGCTTGCTTTTGGGGACTCCATGACTCCTTCCCTGTCCCCCAAACCACTAAGTGTGGGAGTTCTCAGGGACTGGTAGAGAAAGGTAACTCCCCTTCATATTGCTAAGTTGCAGGGTTTGAACTGGGGCCTGTTATCTGTCAAGCAGAAACCTCTACTGCTTGAATGACAGGAATAAATCCAATGTTTGGCAGCAGGGACAGCATTGAACTTCCCTAGTGTACTACACCAGGATTTCCAGGCTGCACAATCTAGCCTTTAGATCAGCCTCCCCCTCCCTCCCCAAAATAGGTCTGATTATACATGAACACTCAATGTGCAACACAGAGACAATTTAGGTCAGTACATCCAATTAGTTTAATAATCAACCAGGAAACATCCCTAGACTTCATTAGTTCTACATAGTGGATGATTCCCTTGAGGACATGGCACAGCTCAACCTTCCATACCTGCATGCCCTGCTAGCTGAATCCAAGGATACTTTTTCTTGAAGGACATAACAAAGGGGGACCAATGCACCATATTTTTGATCTTCCGCCATGACTTGCTCTAAGGAAACAGAAATGCATAGAGTGGGTCAGTTTTATGCTGTTCAGAAAGCTGGCTCAAAGAGTATGTTTGTGAGCTTTTAGTAGAGGGGAAAAGAAAGGTGGAAGGCAAAGGAGTACTACTGCTTCTCCCCTTTCTCTTCTGCCCCTCCACAAGGCTGGATTAATAGCAAATAAGTCACTGGGCTTCAATTATGATTTCACACTGGCATAAGTCAAGAGTGACTCCACTAAAGTGAATGGAATGTCAGTGTTACACTGGTGAAAGTACAATCACAATCGGGCATACAGGTTCAGGAGAGCACCCATCTGCATTACATACAGCAGAGTCCCTGCTATCCTTTCTCCACGTCGTCAATTGCCCCTTTAGGAGAAGCCAGGCTAGAGCTCACTTCTGGGGTGCACATTGCATAACTCTAGAGTTAGATTTCCAGGAGTCGTACTAAGATTTTGCAGGCTGGCAAAACTCAACTTCAGCTGTATGAGCTAGAAGCCGCACAAAACAAAAGCCTCTTTTTCTTCCCTATTGAAGACAGCTACTTCGGTCATTAAGCATTCAGTGCATCAGTGGTGGAGAGACCAGTAAAAATAAGTGAACAACCACATTTGAGGGAAAAGTGCACTTCTGACATGTGGTATTTGTTGTTAGATAATTTATTAGTATAAACACTTGTGCGCACCACAGTGGAGTTGTACTCAAACATACAAAAGCCTCAATCAAAAATGCAGTCTTTCCTGAAGAAAGTTGTTTTCCCTACTGCTCTGATGGAACACACAGCTAGTGAGAGGCAGAGACATTTCTTATCTTAGCACCAGAAGGCTGTGCAAACAATCCATGCAGGATATACACAACAACAATGAAAAGTGCCTTATTGCACAAGATGAGGCGACCAGCAGTTTTGTCCTGGCAACTCAAGAACAACTGAATTCAGTTTGGAAGTGCACATTAAAGTTAGCCTAATTTGTTCCACCTTAAAATGCATGTAAGAGAATGGCTACCTCAATCCATAGTTTGGAGAAACAAGCCTCATTCCCTGTCAGTCTGTAAGGGGTGAATGTGCGATCCAACATCTCCAGTCCTTATGGACTTACTTGGGGTGAAGTCATGGGCCAAAGCCAAGCATTTAGAGAGAGGGAAACTGATATGGGTGGAGAAAACAGATCAAGGTTCTTAATTTCGTAAGGCATCCAGCTGGCAGTTAGCATTATGTGAGCTGCTAGTGTTAGGGCTCCTGCATGTATCACCGTTGTTAAGCGCAGCTGTTGGGCGCCTCAGCCAAGAGAGGAACAATGATGTGGTGTGGCCATTTTTCTGAAGTGCTGATCTCAGTCTTGAGACAGCAGTCTCTCCTTCTATCTTATTGTGATCTTAGAGGCTGCAAGGCCAGGCAACGTTAGAAATTTGAACACCAAACCTCAAGAAATATGCACTGGATTAAGCCATTTAGGCATGGATCCAAGTGCAGGGTAGTGTGAACCTGCATTGCCTCCTGTAGAGTTCAGGGAATCCCTGCCAAGCAGTCACATGCAAAAGAGCGGACCTGTGACAGCAGCTAAGCAGCCAATGTGTGTAAGACCCATCACAGCTTAGCAAGAGACACTGCAAATTGTAATCAAGACAGTCCATGTAACTGTGGGCAGCAAAGAAATGTAAGACAAATGAGTAATCCCCAACCCCTTCACTTTGTACGGATAAGAATCAAAGAAGTTTGCTAGTGTATTTGTCTGTGTTTATCTTTATCTTGTTAGATAAAAACCAGTAGCTGAGCATTCCAGTCTTCCTAATCACTCTATTGATGATTTGTTACTAGCTACACTCAAGCAATTGAATAACACATCAAGGCTTCAAAGAGAAACAGCAAAACCAGAATTCATATGTGAATTTGATTCTGTCACTTTAGGATTAAATAGGGATTTTTTTTCTCATTACATCATGTGATTTCACCTCATCTTCTTCTGTGTGCTGTTCCCCATTGTATTAATCCTAACAACTGATTTGATTTGTTGTTATAGTGTGTCCTGGTCCCATGACTTACACTTTCCCGCATTTATTTTCCTCCCAATTCTTTAAGTTCCCCCATCTTCAAAGCGTCTGACCAAGTGGGATTGTCTCCCATGAAAGCTCATGCGATAAATAAATGTGTTAGTCTTTAAGTGCCACAGGCCTCCTTGATTGTTTTTCTTTTATATCTTAATTGTCTCCATATTCAGTTAACCTGAAGAACAAAGATCCAAGATACTGAAGGAAACTAATAGTATTACTTACATTGTCTTCAGTTTAACTACTTCTGTGATCATGGAGGACTGGTTAAGTGCCTTACATAAATAAGTGTAACAATTTTACCTCTCTGTGCATAGGAAACAGAAGATTAATGTAGTGGCTAGCACCTCTGCTTAATATGCAGGAAGTCCTGGGTTTAAGTCCCAGGGGGTTGGATTTGATGATCTCATGAGGTCTCTTCCAACCCTATGATTTTATTCAAGGCAATGGTACATAAACTGTCTGCATGGCCTATTCTTCCTCAGAAAAAAAGCCGTCTGTGACAATGGCTGTGAGAAGCCTTGTCAGTCAGCTAAAGGGCTATGAAAGAGAAGCTTTGGGCTTGATCCTTTTCTCTCAGGTCTGCTTAAACATTAACAGGGAAGGTCTAAGCCGCAGGACTGAGGTGCCCAGGTAGTTCCCTTCATTACCTTGGTATTCTCATGACCAAGCTACATCTGAACTGCCTGTTGGACTACAATACACAGAAATGATTGCAGAGAGACTTTTGCAAGTCAGCGACCTGAGAGAATGTCACTAATAAGATCCTGAGCTATTAACACTGTGATTCCTTGACCATTTATAACTTTCTTCTTTCTTTGGCCTTTTATTAATAAATCTTAGATTTAGTTATTAAGGATTGGCTGACAGTGCAATTTGGGCAAGATCTGAGATACATATTGCCCAGCAGGTGAGCGTCCAATCCTTTGGGATTGGTAGAACTTTAAGAACAGTGCACAGGGATTTTAGTAACTCTTCACTACATTGGGCTTGGTTGCCAGGATGGGAGCCCAGGGTTGCAATGCCTAAAGTGGACTGGGTTTGGCTTCTGGTTAACCAGTGTGGTACTACAGAAGCTCTTTTGTCACTGGGTTGCTGAATCATATTATACAATAAACCACCAATTTAGGGAATTGCCTGCCCTGTTTCTTGCAGTCTGCCCTGAATGTGGCATCTTCAGCGTGACACATCCAGGCACCTTCCAAAAGTGGTAAGGGACGAGGCAGGGCAACATACCACAGTGGGACACAGTGTGGGAGCAATCTCTGCAATCCATGTGACATCTGATTCTTGCATGGGCTGCGCAACAGAGGGAGGAGGCAGGGAGGATCTTGGTGTACCATCTCTCCTACCAGAGAGCACAGACTCTCCCCTTCAAGTAAGAATCAAGGCTGTCAGTCTGCTCCTAGGCTTGTTTATAGACCAGAAGCTTGTCAAAGAAACTTCCAAAACATTAAGATCACTTAGGACAGATGTCTGTCTTGCACTTTGCTGTTGAGGATTTATTTATTCGAGCTGCATCTTTACCAGGTTGAGTCAAGGATACAGAAGGCAACTCCCTACCTGGAATATCAATGAACATTTTATTTCTAAGTAAAATGTCAGAAGCTGTGTCTTTTGGCTGTTCTTTGTTCTCTCTTGGCAGAGTGCACAGGGGCTTTCCCCCTCCTTTTGTTTTCAGAATAGAGTTGTGATTGATGGGCTGTTTGTTTATTTGTTAAAGAGGACACTGGTCTGCAAAGGAGGCAGGCTTCAGATCAACATGACCCAACTTGTCCAAAATAAAAGGGGGAATCCTCCCACCAACGCAGAAACGTAAGTCAGTCAATCCCAGGATGCAAGCCAAGGCAATGACTGTTCTTGAGCCAAGATTTTGTTTTTCAGTGGTTAGAGGTTTAGAGCAAAAGCCTTGATGTACTTAAAGCATGAGCTAAATGAAGCCAAGTGGCTCCAAAAGTATTGGTGGCCATCCCCATTCCTTTCTCAGTTGAGGTTTTCAGATATTTCCAGATAAGTCCAGTTCTGACAATTCTGTTGGATTTCTTCTACACCAGACTCAAAGGGCTTATTGGCAGAGAAAATAGAGTTCACACAGTTCTGGGATTGGGCTGAACTCCTTCCCTGGCAGCTATTTTATCTGATGTGCTAACTAGTGGGCACTGAACCCACAGAGTGAACTTTCTATTCAGTTCAACAAGATAGTGACCTAATGCCAGTGAGCCAGGTCCAATGTTGCCATCCCTCAGCAGGTCTACAAGTACAGCATAGCACATTCCCACTGCTTTACACCCCCAGGAAATAGGTCTGATGACAGGTGTTTGAAAGCCACATTTAAGTGCACATCCCCTCACTAACATGCCTGCTTTTCCAGCAGGCTTGCACATACTGACAGTACCTCAGCCCTGCTGAATCATCAGACCCTTAACTACGCAGTGGTTGGGGGCAGGAGCGTCACTGTCCCGGGAGAAGACCTGGGACACGGGACCTGCCCCCTGGCCCCAATCCAAAGTCAGGGCCCTGGGCTACTGCCACTGTCCACTCAGCTCCCAATCCCCTGCTGGGGCTGGGGCTGGGGCTGGGGCTGGGTAAGGCAGCGGCTGCCATGGGTGATCAGGGCTAGGAGAGGCAAGCACCGCTGCAGCCAGCATGGCCCCGGATACCTGGCAGTGCTGCAGAAGGCCAGTGGAGGATCTGGTCCCCACCTACTCCCAAGGGGTGGGGGCATATCCAGGGTGTAGCTGTTCACAGTAGGCAAATGCAATTCATTTAGGGCAGAGTTGTCAAACTCATTCAATGTGGGAGGCTACACTGGAAGCCATGTGTCTGCACAGGATCCCCAACCCTTTCCCTCTTCATGTTCAGAGTGTCATGGGCTCCCCATGCCTCTCCCCACGCCCACAGGCTCTCCCACACCTTCCCCTTCCCTGAAGGCCTCCTTTCCCCATGCTGGCTCCCAGAATTTCCCCCCTTCTCCTTCCCTTTCCCACTTCACCTACATCCTGGTTGCAGCCAAAAAAAGTCGGTCACAGGCACTCAGGCCTCTCTCCCTCCAGGCCCACTCACTGTCAGTCATTCAGAATGCTGGCCTTTGATTGGTTTGTTCCCATGTGGGCCCCAGACACCTTTTTCCTTTTTTTATGTGTGATTGGTGCTATGTGCTGTCAATCAAATTAGCATGCTGACTGATTAACAGTGAACATTTGGGATGGGGGCAGTGTGGAGGCTCTCCAGAGCCGACCTAGCTGCTGTGACTGAGATTCTGATTGATTGGCAGACCACAGAAGAACTGAGCTGGGATTGGCTTAAGCACATCCTTAAATGCTTTGTTCCCCTGTGCTGTGACTCAGATCATGTGAGAGAGTCAGAAGTGCACCTAGCTCTGCTGTGCAGGGAGCCTGTCTTTGCTGCAGACAGCTTTCAGGCACAGCACAGGCAGCAGGTTCACGGGCCAGATCAGTGCCCTTAGTGGGCTGGATACAGGTTAGGGCCATAAGTTTGACACCCCTGATTTAGAGACCTCTCCTACATGATCACTGGCCGACAGGGTATCCAGGTGCCAGGACCAGGTAAGGTAGTGCCTGCTATGGGTGATCAGGGTCAGGAGAGACAGGCGCCGCTGCATCCAGCCTGGCCCCGGATACCTGGCCGGGAGAGGCAGATGCCACCACGGTTGGCCCAGCCCCTGATACCCAGCCAGGGATGAGGCCAGGAGAGGCAAGGGGGCGCACAAGACATTCAGGGCACTGGCGCCAGGACTGAGGGCACGTGCCCCCTGTGCCAGGCGCCAGTGACACCCCTGCCTGGGGGTCTGCGGAGTTATTGCAAGGGGTCTGTGAATACATCGGGCCCTAGCCACTGCTTACAGTCAGTCCCCAATAACAACTATTACCATTTGCGGGTCCACAAAATTTTTTTGACATTAAAAACAAGTCCTTGTACTCAAAAAGGTTGTGAACCACTGGTCTACAGTAAGCACTTTCCAGCTTCACTGACAGAGCTTTCTTGTGCCATCAGCCCAAGGCCTACAGTGTGTCTCTCCCAGATAAGGGCACAAGATCAGCTGGTTTTGCTGACTAGCTCATGCAGGCTTATCTTATTGGCAGAGCCATAATGCTGGTTTTTGCCACCCAGGGCACTTTCCGATTGGAATGCAACCCTTGCCATGAGCAGCACTTGGAGCCAGTTCTGCAAAAGCCAGCCTTCAATAGAGCGGCTCTATTAAGCTGCTCCGTGCTTCCCGGGGCTTTGCCCTGTTGGCCCCACCGCAGTTACAGCTCTGCTTATTGGTTAGGTGAAACCTAAGTGTTCATCTGTTACTTTGGAGGTTAATGAGCGCTAATTTCTGCCAGGGAAAACTGCCCTAAGGAACTTCAGAGGTGCCTGACACTTGTCTACATTAAATGAGATCAAACTTCTCATGAAGGGGACACAGGCATTATTTTAATCTCTCGTAAGCAGACTGTTATCACAAACCATCCCGTGGTGCCAGAATCCTACTGAAGAGAATGTAGCCCTCCCCACACAAAGGGTCACCTTCACAATCTACTCTTCACCCTTCAACTTTCCTCTTCCCTATTTACATCTCTCACAGTTCCAGGCTTGTCTGCCCAGGTACACAGCATCCAAAGCCCATCTTGATGCAAGGCCCCTGTACGAAAAACACCTCTCCAGTCCTGCGGGCACTTGTGAGCATGAACACAGCAGTCCAGGCAATGAGGAAACCTAGGCAGGACACTCAGTCAGCAAGCTGGCTAATGCTGGTAGTAGCAGCCAAACAATGATAATGACTAAAAGCAGTGGTTCCCAACTGCTGCCCTGGGGGACAAAAGTGGCCCTTGGCTCCCCTCCTGCTGGCTGCAGAATGGAATCGCTATCAAAGGATCCAGGTAGAGCACATTTCCACAGAGCTAAAAGATGTATGCAGGTTCCTTGCTGCAACCAAAGGGATGGGAGATTAGCACTGTAGCAGGGAACACTGCAAAGAACTTTGCCTAGGTCCATAGGCACCAGGGTCCCTGCTGGAGCCAGAGGGAGGGGAGCACTGATCCTCTGAACCCCTGCCTGCAGAAGGGAACCATTGCTTTGGGACCCAGACAGACTGCACAAAGGTATAGGATGTGTGCTGTTTCCCTGCTGCAGCCAAAGAGACAGGAGATCAGCAAGCAAGGAGGCAAACTGCTTTTCCAGAGGAAGAGCAGGGGGGAAGCCTGCTGGCAGAAGCTGGGGACCAGGTCTGTAACTAGGGTGGGGTGACTGAGGCAAAGCCCCAGGCACATATCAAGCAGCACTGTTCCACTGTGCAATTTGAGGGCACGCTTTCCCTGCTGCTTGCTCCAGATGCACCCCCGGCATCCAAATACCTAGTTCCAACACTGCTGGTGGCTATTCAGGATTGTAAAAATGATATCTGTGACCCTCAAGACAAAAAGTTTGGAAATCATTGGACTAAAGCCTGCTGTGGTGAGTCAGGACTTTAACTAGAGTGGCTCTTTCCCAGGACAGATTTCAGAATCAGGTACAATCTTATTAGTCAATACCTTTGACAAGTATGCCTTTCTAGGGGAGATTCTTTGCTGCATGGGTGGAATCCTTCTCACCCCACGTTCCTTCTCACCCCATTCTCCTGGTCATTTAAAATAAGTTTCATACGTTTTGCTAACTGAGCTTTTACTGGGTCAGCAGCTCAGAAGGCCAGCTCATTTATGGTTAAGTGATCCATCTTCAGTCCTGCCCCTAAGCATGAGTGGCACAGAGGCAACTCAGAACCTTTGAGTTCTTTGGAGTTCTTCAAACTCACTGGCGATGTCTAAGAGTTCATAGTGACCACAACCACCGGTGTTTGTGCTTGTGTGAATAACAGCTGGTGTTCCCATAATGGGAACCACTGCAAATGGATGGTATGGCAGTCATGTACAAACTAGACTCTACAAGGGAACCTGCAGAACATAGTAGACATCAGAGTCACAAGGGGTTGAACTACTCCAGTTTTACTCCCAGGTTGAGACATCAGCAACTCCTGGCATCAAGAATGGCGGCTGCCTCTACCCACACCATGAGCTATTAATACACAACAGGAATGTTAAAACCAGTCTTTGGTGAAACATTCCATGTAATAGCAGCACCTCCAGGCTTTTAGGTAACTTTGTTTGTACTCCAAGAAGTTATTCTAAGGTAGGTATAAGATAATGCCTATGGTCCCATATGTAGGTGAGGTTGCATGCATAGTTACTAGAGAAGTTTTGGGTGCAGGTGGTTGATGGCAAGAAGTGGCATGTTTGGAAGAGTAATGTAAAGTTGGAGAGTAGTGAAGTATTAGCTGGTGCACAAGATGGTGGGTTTTTTGGTGAAGTTATGCATGTGTCTGACCATTTCAGGAAGGCTGATATGTAGAGCCCTGCATGGATACAAATCAGTGGATCCGTATCCGACCAGCATCTGCAAGAAATGGTTTGTGGATATCCGTGTTGTATCCACAGATGCAGATATAATGTGGATATCCGCATATTTGCAGGGCTTTAGCTCTGTGCAGATAAAAATATGTAGACCCGTATCTGATCTGCGTCCACAAGAAATGGTCCACGGATATCCATGTTGTATTCACAGATGCGGATATAAGGCGGATATCCGCGGATTTGCAGGGCTCTACTGATATGCACTGAGGTCAATGGCACTACTCATGTGACTAAACTGAAACGTGTTTAAGTTCTTTGCTCGATCAGGGTCTACACAGGAAGAATAAGGGAACTTGGGGCCCTGGGCCCTGGCCTCCCAATGGCCCTCCCCCCAACTTGGGGCCCTTGTCCCCCTGCCTAGGGCCTTGACCCCACAGACCCTTCCCCTGACCTGGGCCCCCCCTGGGGGCAGCAGGGCCAACTGGCGTGTAGTACAGCTTCTGGTGTGTCCCTCCAGGCCACACCGGAGACTGTGCGCTAGCCACCCTGCCCCTGGGGGCACAGCAGCCAGCTGAGGGGCAGGAGCATGGAGTCTGGCCTCTGGGCTGGCCCACTTTGCCTCTGAGGGCAGAGCAGCAGGCCCAGGGGTGGGGAGAAGTGCAGAGCCCCACTCTGAGTCAGCCCACCTTGCTCCTCAGGCTGCATGGAAGTGCAGAGCCTGGCCCCAGGGTCAGGGCAGCCCCGCTGCCTCTGCCCACAGCACCGGCAGGGTGGAGGGGACCCAGAAGTGGGGAGCCCCTGGGCATGTGCCTCATAAGCAGTGCTGGAAGCAGGTATTTTGGCAACTGGCAAGCAGCACAAAACGTGCCCTCAAATCCAGTGGTGAAACGGAGCCGCTTGACTGAAATCACCCTCTAAAATACAGTACCTGGGGCAAAGCCCCGGTTGCCCTGTCCTCATTATGGCCCTGCCCATAGGTCTGTCCAGTAATCCATTGCCGAGGATCTATGACGTGCACAGTGATGCTGTGTGTGCGGTGTCCTTACATGAGGTCTGGAAGAACCAGTTTTCCAGTTACCTTGAGTTTTAGTCAAAGGGCTGATACAAGGGTTAATTTCATGTAACTTTGCAGCACCAATCAAGTTAGACAATGCATAAGTGGGGCAACTATGGAAGGTATTATAAATGTAGTGTTCTCTCACTGCATCCAATCTGTTTTAACAGCAGCATCAAATACAGAATGATTAGCTAGTTTGAGCTAAACTATACAGAAGTGATGACAAAAATATTCAGTGAAAAGTCCCTTTGTTCAGGCTAAGACATTTACGTGGCTGTCAGACTAAATGTTACGGTTGTAAAAGTAAGACTCTCTTGCATTACTTCTGCCAGAACTAGTAGCTGTCAATTCATGACTTCTTCCTCTGTCTGAATAAGGCAGTAGCTATTTACTAACTTTCTTCTGTCCATCTCTGGATGCTAGTTTGGGAGCAGTCCTAAATCCCCTAGGTGGGGGAGGCAGCTCAGTATCTCCAGGGGCAGAAGTTTAATTCTAGTGTTCACTTTGGTTTATGGGGGAGAAGGGCAGAGAAGACACAGTTATATTTACTGTATTTACCAGATTTATTGGGAGTCTAAAACAGACTGTAGGGTTCCCCTATCTGTAAACAGAGGTTTGTATGGGAAAACCATACAAAGAACTCAGTGCCAACCCAGCAGTTCAGAGAAAGTATTTTATTTCATTAATTAAATAAACTATGACTGATGAGCTTGAGGTTTGTTGTATATTTTCCCTACTTTTAAGCAGGTGGAGATCACAGCTGCTCAAAGGAGCTATGCCTTCTGAGACCATCCATCCCCTTCTCTTTCCTTGTATAGATTTTGAAGGCATTTTATTGGTATTATTTCCCTTACGGATGCTTTGTGAGTGTCCTTCCCTTCCTTGAGCCAGAGATCTGTGGCAACCAGGTTAATTAGCTGCAATTATGGCACCCAACAATTTTATAGGATCAATTGTTCCTGCAAACTGCTTGAGTCAGGCTTGTCCTAAATTATTTCTTTATTGTTATTTAATTGAAAAAGTGCTTTACTTTATATAAGCTTATGTTAGTCTGGACTTACATCAGTCTCAGGCTTGAAAAGCAAAGCAAGTCCAGGGGCACTTTCAATCAGTGATTTCTCTGTATCCTAAAAAGAATTCCCTCTCACACTCTAGCTTGATTTTCAAACAGAGTCTGGAGTCAGAACAGACAGAGGGAGATGTCAAGAAGCACCTGGACAATCTTTAGAGAAGATCGTGCTGAACAGTCCAGTGTGGGAGCACTGAGCAGCCATTCTTTCCACTGCCTTCATTAGAGTTGCAGATCCTCAGTTCCTCTGAAAGTCAGCCCCTAAATATAGTGTATCCATACTGGAAGGAGTGAATGGTGACACAGAGAGGATAAGGTGAGTCAAGGGCAGAGATGGGGAGAGAACCTATCTTCCTAGCTCCCAGTTATAGACACTCCCCCCCATTTAGGCTTTGACAGGTTCTCTCGATTTCCATTTTCACAAGCAAACATGGCAGGAGAGAGTGACTTAAGTAACTTCTAAAATCTGTATACAAAATGAGTTTTATCTTTGCTTGGCAAGCAACCTAAGTAGTTCTAAAACTGAACTTGGCAACTGTGTGAACAGGATTATATGCAATGGAATTGCCTGCCATAGGACAGGCCTGGAACAAGTTATCCAGTGAGCACCTTCCCGTCCTATGTCTTACGTCCTTGTGTGTGGCACATTAACAGTCAACAACTCCAACACTTACTAAAAACTGTCCATGGCCACCAAGGCATTTAGTGTGTCCTTAAAATGACCATGCATGCCAGTCACATCTCCTGTAATTCTTGAAAGACTGCCAAGGCTTTTTGCCCCCCTGTCCTGCCCCTCCCTCATGCACATCCCTACACCCACCCAATCCTTTAGGCTTGCTAGGAGTCAGAGATTACTATTTGAAATACCCTCAAGGGATCAGTCAGTGCAGCAATTCTCTCTGCCCCTTAGATTTAAAGCGAAAGTATCAGCCCCGCCCAAAAGAGTACGCCAGCCACAGGAGTTGTTTGGCTGCATTGTGACAAGTCACTTGAAGTTCAGTAAAACAAGCAAGGGGTACTGTGGTTGCAATAAATAAATTTGTTAGTCCTTAAGTGCCACAGAACTCCTTGCTTGTCTTGGTGAACTAGACTAACACGGCTGCCCCTTTGGAAATGGAAGTTCAGTGACATTCAGCAGAACTTGTGCTTCTGTGGGAGGTAGGGGCAGTGGTGTTCTGTTAAGCAATTTTTAGGTTTAAAAGTTAGCAATTTGTTCCCAGGCCCTACTGTCTTGTCTGACAATAGAGAAAAGCAGATTTTGCACAAGGTTTAGCAGAGTACTAAAAAGCAGAGTGTTTGCCCACAAAATTCACTGTGTTTCAGCCTGCTCTGAGGCCATGGTACACGCAGCCAAGGAAAAAGAGGCCATTTAGTTTTCCATGTTTAAAAGAATGAATATATTTTCTTTTGGTCTTTAACAAGTTGTTAAGGTTTCCTTAGTGATCATTGCTTCCCTTCACTAGAAAAAAATTCTACCTCCAGAAATGATAAGGCGAGCTTTATTCATTGTATAACTCATCGATGTCCAGATTGCAACAATACAATCTGTATGCAAGCTCTGGCAGGTAGATGCTTCAGGCCGAATAGCTCACTTCTGAAACCAAGTTTGTAAACCTGTCTTTGGAGCATTGGAATGTTCTGACACAAAAAGGGGCAAAACAGTGCTGATCGAAAGAGACTTTAAATAGAAGACATTAGTGTGACATATCCAAAGAAATCTCTAACAGAGCCAGTATGCTTCATTCTTCTGAGCTGAGAATTTGCTATTCCCTCTTCCCAAGCAAGGAGAAAGATTACAGACAATGCTTTTATAGCTTCTCTGGTTCCATCATACCATTCCTACTTTACATCTGCTTCCATGTTGGACACCCAGTTGGTCCAAACAGCTACTTAGTTGTCACCTGCAATTTTGACAGCCACAAAAAGACCTCAAGCCATCACTCACCGGAAACCAAAAGCAACAATTACATCATGGAAATGAACTGCCCTTGAGATTTGCAACAGTTGACACTCTGGAAATTATATGCATTGTCCCTCTTTTAGGAACTCTCTATCATGTCTCTTGCTACTACGGACAAACTGGCTAGAGCAGGTGTGTTGAACATGCAGCCTGAAGGCTAAATGCGGCCTGTGAATCTCTTCCAAGCAGCCCATGACTGCACACCACAGGACCACATTCTCCCTAACAGAGAGTGTTGTCTCACATAACCAGCACTCCACAAATGATGCAAGAGTGTTGGGTCTCCTGACATCAGAGTACTGGGTATGTTAGACTGAGCTCTGCAAGACCACCACAGAGAGAGAGAGAGAGAGAGGTATCACAGAGCACAGTTTCGCATTCACAGCATTCTGCAATGCCACAAGAATTCCCAAATGCTTCCCTTTACGGTAGGTATGGCCCACTTGAAGTACCTTTAAGTCAAATCTGGCCTGCCATAGCAAATGAGTTTGACAGCTGTGGGCAGATTTATTTGTTTGAGCACTAGCTCAGGAGGGAAAGGGTTTAGATTGGTAAATACTCTTTTCTTGTCTAGTCAAATAGGCATTTAATTCATGCATAACAGGGATTCAACCTCCGCAGATCATTCAAAATCTGGTTCTAAGCAAATTCCAGTCAAGTCCTTACACTGCACCCATCACTATGGTGTCTGCAAAGCAAACACACACTCATGACTAGCACAAGCTTTCATGCCAAAGGTGGTTAGGGCATTAGCTAGGGACTCTGGAGACCCACGTTCACGTCCCTGCTCCACTGCAGACTCCCTGTATGACCCTTGGCAAGTTACTCTCTGCCTCAGTTCTCCCTCTGTAACATGAAGATAATAGCTGTGCCCTTCCCTCAATCTTAAGTAAACAAAACTGTGGGGAGAGATCTACTCTCGCCACATCTCCTGAAGAGTCCATAACACTCGCAGACTGGTTACAAGCTGGAAGTGGGTATCATGTATATTATTTGTGTTAAGCAAGATGCTATGCTTTTTCAGAATCTGTATCATTCCACATACCAAGGGGTTCATCATCTGTCATCTGTCATCAGCTGTCCTGCAGTAGTTAATGAGTAGGAGCACCAACCTCAGGGCAGACTGTTAAGAGCCAAGGCACAAACCCCAAACTAGCTGTGAGTTGTATACTTTGATTTCACCAACCAATTATCAAGTGTAAACTCTTCGGGTGGAATCAGAGCCTTAACGTGGAGTTGGAGCAGGGGTCTCAAACTCAAATCACTATGAGGGCCGCATGAGGAATAGTACGTTAGACTGAGGGCTGCATCACTGAAACCTTTTCATACAATGATATTGCAAATATCGATAATGACAGTGTCATTCTGGACCGCAGGAAATATCTTTAGGGGCCGTATGTGGCCCATGGGCAGCGAGTTTGAGACCCCTGATCTAGATGTTAATATTTCCTTTTGACCTCTTAGTCAGCAGAGTAACAGTAATAAGCAGAATAAGCAAAGAGTCCTGTGGCACTTTTAAAGACTCACAGACTTATTTATTGCATGAGCTGTTGTTGGGGAAAATCTCACTTCTTCAGATGCTTTGAAGTAATAAGCAGGAAAGCCATTTATCTACATTGTTAACCTCCAACAAGATATCTGTAAACAACTTCCGTATCAAAGCTCTAGTCTACTTGTAAGGAATGACCCTCATTAGTATTTGTATTTTCCTTTAATATGTCTTTAAAGGTCAGATTTGAGGCATTCAACTTGAAAAGATGTTTAGCTCTTCCTAGGCCTGTGTTACAAGTGCATTCTGTTAAAGACACAGGGTCCTGTCCTACTGCTTGCAGAGCACACCATGCTGAAGGTGCAGTGTACAGACACAGGGCTAGATTAAGGCCCCGGACTGCACCCTTGGCCTGGGGCCACAGGACCCCAGCATGGCAGCCTGTGGGCAGGTCAGCACTGGAGGGTCCCTGGAGCCAGAGGATGCTACAGGGCTAAATTAGCATGCAGTGCGGTCCTCCAGGGCAGGCTGTACTGCGTGCCAGTCCCTGGAGGGGAGGACACACTCTGGTCCGTCCCACCCCTGGGGGTGGACCAGCAGACCCAGGGGTGGGGCGAGAGGGTTGTGGAGCCCAGCCTCTGGCTCCAGGATCCTTCCTCCCCCACTCCCAGCCACTGTTCCCTCTAAGCTGTGCACGTGTGCGCACACACACAGGTCATGAAACCTGCACACACAAAAAAATAAAAGTGCACACAAAAAAATTCAATAGTGCTAATATTGGTGCTCACAAAGAAATGTTTTTGCACACACAAAGAAATTGTTTGTGCACACAGCCTACAAGTAATTAGAGGGAACATTGCTCCCAGCACCAGCAGAGGCCCTTCCAGCAGCCCCCAGGAACCGCTGGTGCTATGGGGGCTGAGTGAGATAGCAGGGGGGATCATGCAGGGGGCCATAGGGGCTGGAGCCTGGGGATCCCCTTTAGGCCATGCACAAACTCAGGCAGGCGTAGAGAGAATGCACGTGGGTGAGATCATTAAATTAGATAGCCTTTGGGCACTCTTATTATGATGGTAACTAAAAGGGATAAATCCACAGGAGATTTCCTGTGGATTTTAGACAAGCGAATGCCACCACCCCACCTTATCCTCATCCAACACATCAAATAGATGATCTGCTAGATCTGTTGGGTGTGGGGAGGTAGGTGCAAAATCCATATTTGTTTATATTGGCAAATTCCCTTACACGCTGATGTCCAGGAAAAGTCAGCTTCCATAGTAGAATCTGATTAATTTATGCAGGGACTACCTTTCAGAGGCTTGTCAATGAGGTGCTGCAGGATTTACAGGCCTTTGTCAGTGCCTATATAGATGATTTGGCTTTTTTTTTTTTTTTTTAGCTACTCCTGGCAAGACCATCTGAACCATATGACAGTTGAATTAGAGACTCAGACTTCCAGTGTCACTGGAAAGGTTTCTAAGGTAATGCAAGATAGGGGCCATGGAAGTACCTTTTCTAGGGCACGTGATAGGCAGTGGGTTTGTTTGCCCTGATCCTTCAAAAATAGCAGTCGTTCAGAACTAGCCAGTCCCTCAAACTAAGAAGCAGTTCTATCTTTTATCAGTCTGGCAAACTGTTACTGAACATTGGTAAAGGGGTTTAGTAACATTGTGCCCCTCCCCAACAGATTTTACCAAAAAAGGAGAAGTCAGACCTGGTGGTGTGATCTGAGGCCTGTGGAAAGGGTTTTAAAGACATAAAAGAGCCAGTTTTTGCCTAAAGAGCAGTTTTAGTCAGCTCTGATTTCAGCAAGCCCTCTGTACTGTGCACTGATGCCACTAAGATTGGGTTAGGCATGGAGCTAATGAAGGATGGGGTTGGAGACAGGAGGCATCTCATTGTCATCTTGAGTAAAAAAAGCTGACCAACCCTCCAATCAACAGAACTATGCTGTTATTGAGCAGGGTGATAGGTCATAGTTTGGGATATTAAGCAACATAAGCCATATCTGTATAATAAAAAAATTAAGTTCTAACTGACCACCCTTTCCTAATATGGTTGCGCCAACTCTAAGAAACCAATTTTAGACCATTATGCTGGAGTCTAATTCTACAGAAGTTTGACTTGAAGGTCATCCGTTTCAAGGGAAAAGAAAATACGGTGGCACGTGCCTTGTCAAGAATAGGGAGACCCTAAGGTGTCACCTCTAGCTATGCCGTTTTATGTCGGGGTCCCAGTTCAAACTATGATCCTGTCCTCGGTTGGACATTGACAAATACACAGTTGAAAACAGTCTGGCTCATCTGTTCTAGCATTGTTAGCATAGATATTAGAATGATAAGAAAATGTTTAGAACTCAATGCAGCAACTCACAAGCATTCAATAATCTCATGTGTAACACCTGTGCCATGTACTGTAAGGTAATATATGAGCATTCGCACTGTACATCTTTTTAACAGTGCACATCACTAGGCAGGAGGGAGACATTAGTTAGTGTTAAGCTTCAAAGAGTCTTCAAAGGATCCAACACAGTGGGATTTTCTTCCACGAAAGCTCATGGACAAATAAATTGGTTAGTCTTTAAAAGTGCCACAGGACTCCTTGTGTGTCTTGCTGAACTAGACTAACACAGCTACCCCTTTACAATTAGTAATTATGGAACACTGATCTGCAGCAAGTGTTATGTCCTGCCTGACAAGGAAGGGCCATCAGCACCCTACTGACTAAACTGGAATAATAAAGAGGATATAAAAGACTTGAATTTTCTCTACCACCCTCCCACCATCTGAAGCCAAGTCTTGCAAGTGAATTGCTCTCATTGACTTTGAGTGCAGCTCAAAGCAGAAGGGGAAAAGGGCATTAAAACCCCCTAACTCTATTGTTATGCTGCTTGCATGGGGGAGGTGGGGGGAATTCTTAGGTACAAGCAAAAGTTCTGCTTCGAGAGCTGCTCAGATGCATTCAGTAATAGGTGTCTCCGTGCCGGAGCGCCGGATTGGTCTGAAAACACTTGTCCTAGCCTGTCAGGAGAGGGGAGGTGGCCTCTGCCCCTTGCACCACCCCGTGGCTATATATATGGCCGCTTCCCAACCCCTGCTCAGTTTCATTTCTTCTGCCCTGCGCATCAGAATTGGAACGTGAGCTCCTTGCGAACCGCAAGCAGCCTGTCCCTTTTTCTCCAACTTACTGTCCAGCTGGAAGCATCTCTTGTGGATTTAACTCCACTACAAGAGTTCCCACTACCGGGCCGGAACATTGCGTCGCTGATGCCAGGGTTTAAACCCTGCACCGAGTGCGGCAAGGCCTTCCCCCGGGATAAGCCTCACAGGAAGTGCCTTAGGTGCCTGGGCAAAGACCACATGGTCTCGGCTTGTTCCATCTGTCTCTCCTTCAAACCCAAAACTATCAAGGAGAGGGAACAGCGACGCCACACCCTAGCCTCGGAGGAGGCCCGGCACCCTTCACCCGAGGCTTCAGGTTCACGCCGAGCACTGGGACCTTACACGGCACCATCCCAGTGGTAGCCGCCGCCACTGCACCACCTCGGTGCCGACTGGGCACCTCAGCACCACTCGAGGTCGCCCTCAGTTAGCGCAGCACCAATGGTGCCGGGCTCGCCTTAGCGCCGCGCCATATCATCTCTGGCGCCAATGGCATGGTACAGTCCAGCCTCACCGGTGCCGAGCTCACCCCGGCACCAGCCAATTCCACCCTTGGCACTGCAGAGCCCGGTGCCGCAGGAGCGGGAGGCCTCTCGCCCAAGCAGTCCTCCCTCCCCTGGCGAGGACTTACCTCCGACTCAAATAGTCACTCCTTGTCCCGTCCACCCTGGAAGCAGTGGAGGCAGTACAAGCCCTCCTGCTTCTCCTGACACCCCCTGCCCCAATTCCAACCAGAAGGGGCAAACCAGCCTTCATCTCGAAGGCCTGGGTTCACCCGGGACGCTCGCCCTCACCGCACAGCCCCCCATCTTCCACTCCAGTGGGGCTGGCACCACCCCGCCATCACCGGTACCAGGCTGAGAATTGGGGTCCCCCTCCCCTGCTTCCAGCCCAGAGGAGGGACCTTCCAGGGGTTCCAAACAGCCTTGGCGCCGCACATCGGCCCCATCACCCTTCCGCTTTAGGCCACAAGAATGGTCCCCCCAGGGAACTCCCTCTCCACCACGGCGAGCTCCTGGTACCGCACTCTCCCTGGCACCGGGGTCTTATGCGGGGAACCTATCAGCACACTTTGATTTGTTGAGCTGGGCTAAGGCCCATTTAGACATGGAGGTGGAGCCCTTAAGTCTTCCCCCCGATGCCCTTTTCGGGCCAGCCTTCGCCTTGACGGTGCCCTTAGCAGTCCCGCCCCACCTGAGCATATGGGACCTCGCACTCTCCCAGTGGCAGAGCCCAAGTTCCGTCCCCCCGGTTTCGGATACAGTGAGCATGAAGTATCAGGTATCCGAGTATGGCTACCCCTCCCTTGCTGGCCACCCAGTTCCCCTGAGGGACATAGTCCAGATGGCAATGGGGCCCAGGGAGCCCCCCAGGGTCCTCCTCCCACCCTCCAGGGAAACCAGGGAACTGGATCTGTTAGGCCGTAAGGTTTACTCCTCATTGGCCTTCCAACTACGAGTGGCAAACAGCCAGGCTATAACCAGCAGATATTTGCTGGATGTCTGGGAGTCACTCGGGAAATTTAGAAGCCTGCTTCCACCTAAGGCTAGGGAGGAGTATGATGCCTTCCTGGAAGAAGGCAACATAATTTCACAAGACCTCCTCCTCTCGGCGCACGATGCGATGGACACTGCCGCTCGCACCATGGCCTCGGCAGTTACCATCCACAGGGTGGCATGGCTCAGGGAGGCTAGAGCGCCTCCCAATGCACAGCAGGCAGTCCTCGACCTGCCCTTCAAGGGGGATGTCTTGTTTCCCCCTGAAACCCTCTCGGTGGTGGGCACAGCCCGGGATCCTCGGGGAAAGGCCAAGTACTTTGGCCTCCTCCCTCCGGGACCCACCCCCCCGACTTAGTTTCCCCTTGAATTCCCCATCCTCTCTCAAAGGGACCGCAGGGCAGTTTTTTCTCCCCATTTATCTGCTGCAAGGGTTGGGTCTTTGCCTCCCCCATGGGGGGGCCCCTGCTCACAGCCACCCCACTTTGATCCTCGGGCACACAGGCGCTAGGGCATCAGCACCGCAGACAGCCATGACACCCCCTCTCCCCTCTAGGGGAAGGGAGATTCGGTGGGAACCATCCCCAACCTCTCTTCTATTTCTCCCCTTTTTCTCCGCTACTGCACAAGCAGACCTTGGAGCAGGGGCACCAAGGCTCAAAGCAGAAGGGGAAAAGGGCATTAAAACCCCCTAACTCTATTGTTATGCTGCTTGGATGGGGGGTGGGGGGGAGGAATTCTTAGGTACAAGCAAAAGTTCCTTACTGCTTAACCTGTGTTCACTCTAAAGGACACGTGGGGCTTGCTTAGCATGGAAGCTTTTATTACTTTGGCTGTTCAAGACTGTAACTCATTTGTGTATGTATGTTTACCTGCTCTAACCTTGTTTCCTTTTTATTAATAAATCTGTATACCATTCATGACAGGATTGGCTGCAAGCCTGCTCTTTGGCGTGAAATCTAAGGTGTAATTGTCCGGGGGTTAGCAAGGGGTCTTTTGGGATTGGGAGTACCCCAAATATTGCTGATTCATGGTGTAAGGGACCACACAAGTGTAGGCTCACCTGGATAGCAAGACAGATTGAGACAGCCAAGATGACACTCTCTAACTCAGGCATCTCAAATTTATTGGCCCTTAAAGTTATTTCTTGCAGCCCACAATGACACTATCGCTATCAATATTTGCAATATCGTTGTATGAAAAGGTTTCAGTGGTGCGGTCCTTGGGCTACCATATTAGTCCTCATGTGACCTTCATGGTGATTTGAGTTTTAGACCCCTGCCATAATATATATTTCCTCCTGAGAGAGTCCTTTTTTAAAATAACAGTTGAAAACTTCCTAATATGGATTAGTCATAACTGGCCTTTCAGTAAATCTGGTTAAATTGTTAATTACAAAAGATTTAGAGAAGTTTAGTCCATTTCTGTTTGGAAACCACTCCAGATTTCTGTGACTGTATTTGTAGTTCACTGGATATACACTAGTTCATTTGGCTAGGCAGTTTTCAGCGTAATGGAATAATTCGTGAACAGCCATTCACTACTTTAGTTGGCCATCACATACTGAAATCACATGGTTTTTCTGTTTGCCAAGAGGATGGCAAGCTTTAAAGTATTTGATCATAAATATCCTTAGTTGCTGGCAGAATTGCATACTCCAAACAGCTATTCTCACAAAAATCCTGGGACCTGGAGCCCATCTGTGCAAATTGGTAATGAATAATATGCAAGGCACAAGTCACCTATTCAGACAGCTCCATTTTCCACGCTTGAAAAATATATCACATCCTCGGAGGCCTGACCTAACACCACTGAGGTCAATGGAATCGATGCCATGGACTTTGATGAAGGAGCATGAGGGCTCTCGAGACTTGTTTGACTTCTTTACAGCAGCTGCATTGTGCGCTACATTCCCTGACTCCTCTGCAGCATCTGCCTAGCTTGCCGTTAAACAGCAAGCTGATCCACAGAACAGCCTGAAAGTGCTGAAGCAATACTGATTTCACCATTTCCCATTGTCATTTTATCTGTCCTGCAAGGACACCTCTCCCTTCCTCCCCAGCAATCAACCACAAACTCAGTCTGCTCTGCTGGCATAGATGTTGACCTGGAGTTACAGTGGGTTATCATCTGTGTTTTAAGGGAAGACGCCATTTCTTCTGGATGGGAAACGGTGGGTTACTTACCAGTAACCATCCTTCTTCGAGATGGGCTGCTCGCATACATTCAGTATTAGGTCTACGTACCGCAGTGCATGATTGCTCAGAAACTTTTTAGCCCTAGCCTGTCAGAGCAGGGTCGGCGGACAATGATCCCTCTGGCCACTCCCGTGGCTATATATATAGCCCTGACCCTGATCTTCTTAGTCCCTTATAGTCACCAACTCTGAGTGGTGGGGACGGTGGGAGGGTCCTGAATATATGTGAGCAGCCCATCTCAAAGTAGCATGGTTACTGGTAAGTAACTCACCATTCTTCTTTGAGCACTGCTCGCATCATTCAGTATTAGCTGACTACTAGCCATACCGTGGATGGTGGGAAGAGTTGGGTTTTTCCCACCTTCAGCACGGCTACTCCATAAAGGCAACAGAAGTGATGGAAGGGTGCCTGAAAAGGAGGAGAAAAGGCTCCCCAGCCCTGCTAGGGAGGTGCACTGTAATCCTTGACTGTTCTAAAGGAACACTGTATGAGGTAACCAGTGAAAAGAAATTCTGCATCACCCTGCCTTGAAGGTGAAGCATACCTACTGGACCATCCTAATTACTTTGGGGCCCTCAATGATGAGTGTGGCTAAGACAATCACGAAGAGGGAGTCCCAGACCTGGACTACCCACTGTGAGACAACTGGCTCTCACATCCTGGAGATAAAGGTTAGGGTAAAGCCCACTGTCTCCTCTCTAGTGGGGGTTCTGACACTGCAACATGAGAATGTGTAAGATGGTTTGGCAGGTCAAGCACTGGAAAACAGCCAAGATGAAATTGTTGGGCCAGCTTGCTCTAGAGGGGTGGCCCCAACCTGATGAGGGGTCCCCTTCATGGGTAACCACGGAAAACAAACGAAGAGGGAAGCTAATAACAATGCAATATGGGACCCAGAAGGTGGGGGTGACCTCTGGGTCCCTTCTGTGAGTTGGAACAACCATGATACAAGCACACCAAGTTGCTGATGAGGCGTACACAATCTCTAACTATAACCTTATTAGGGTCTATGAGAAAGAACTCAGTGTTGATCCCTCCTGGGGAGGCAGAACTGTCCTAACGATACTGGACCTTGAGTGCCCCTCCCTGAATTAGCAGGGGAAGTAAGAAGCCAAATGAAGACCTACATATAAGTACCAAAACAAAGAAAAACAAAGGGTTCTCTTTTTCAGTACCTCCCCTTGCTAAGGAGCTCAAAGAAGATTCTACTGGGAGAACACAGGCGGGCCTCTAGGCACTAGAATTAAGACCCAGGGTAATTAAGAAAACAAAGAACAGAGGAGCGTGTTGGTAAGCAAGTCAGAAGCCAACCCTCTCATTTCCTAAGGCTCCTCTTGTCATGTGCGCAAGGGGAACTAAGAGCCACGCTAGTAGCAGTCCCCCTTGAATTCTGTGAGTGTGCAGAGAAAGTAAGATCCCTGTGGACTTTTGGGATTAAACATGCGGACCACCACAGGGTCGTAAAGGGGTGAGGCCCAGGAACTAATTAGCTCACTTACCCCTAGGTAAGGTTAGGGCACCGAAGTGGATCAAACAGCATCCCAGTGTTTTCTTCAGGGGATGAATGAGGCGATCACCTCACACTGCTTACTCCCTGTGAAAGTTCCTGCTGCAAGTGGAGGTCTCCTCTTTGGCCTACAATTGCTCTTTTATCAGGGCCGTGGGAGTGTAAGACCACTTCCTGGTAGTTAGTGTGAGCGAGAGATGGGGAAAACGATCATTGAGAGTCCTAGTTCCCCAAGGACTGAGGAAATTTAAAAAAAAAAGGGGGGGGGGGTTACCACTCTGAGAAAGGGAAACGTGTCTGTTTGCAGGTCACATGACAGAAGGCATGTTCTTCATGGACATCAGCTATCTGTACTGCCACCTGATTTGCTAACCCCAACAAATAGTGGTTTCGGGGAGACATATAAGAAGGGCCAATTCCTATGTAAGTTACCTCTGAGGGTGGGGATGTCCCGCCGCTCTTAACTGACAGGAGCTTCCCTCAGAGCCTTGGAAGTCCTTAGTTCTCCTCTTGGGGACCACGGAACCCATAGAAGGAGGGGAAAGGGAGAGATGCATCACTCTTACCCCCCAGTGATCATGTTGATTTTTACCGAAGAGTGGAGGCCCTAAGGTGGACTGGTCTGGAGTTTTTAACCCTTGAAGTGGTGTAGCATTGTGATGGAGTCGACAGGATATCCCTACCTATGGGTCCAGGAGCCCCAAGGAGTTTAAAGAGGGCACTGTTTGAGGGGGAGCGCAAGAGAGGAAGGTGGAAGGCCCATGGGAGTATGTCCCTGTGGGGGCCGCTGGACTAGCCCCAGAGTCCCTTGATCCCCATTCGGTGTGATTAGCAATTAAGCAGTTAGAAAGGAAGAGTGGCAGACTGGTCCCCCTTCCATTAGGGGAAGGAGGGAAACTTTTACCAAGTCCATACTGTGGATAGGTGCCACCTTAAGATCATGGTGGTGGGTGACACAGCTAGTCCTTGGGAATGGTTAAGGGTAGTTGGTAATTTCCTGTTGCCTTGTTCTTTTGCGGGTAACTGAAGGTCCAGGTAAAAGCCCTTAGATCTCCAGTCACAGGACTATGAGACATTGGCAATGTACTCCATTGACCAGCAAGTGAGGTCATTGGGATCCAGTCCTGATGTCTGTGAGAACAGGGTTGTGACTGGCCAGATGGAAGATATCTTGCACATAGGATAGTTTGGATTTAAGTTCACCCAGACTCTGGGCCAGTGTTTCCCAACCAGAGTGCCCCGGCCCGCAGGTGTGTTGCTAGGCCTAAGCATTTGAGGATGTGATAGTTGGCCAGGGTATTTTACCGACGCATACCGTTGTGGTAACCATGGGGTCTGATAAAAGTGACCTACAGATCTCTGGATGCAGGGTATGAGGCACTCTAAGGTGTCTGAAAACTGGTAGTTGAAGATGCATGGGCTTTGCCCTGACAGCTGTGGGGCCATGATTATAACTATCAAGTGGAAATATGTGCTGTAGGTAGAGGCATTGGGCATTTCAGTTGAACCAAACTCCGGACAAGAAGGGGCTGTGTGGCATTATCTGCCAAGCGACTTGGGTCACTAGTAATACAAGAGGTATGAAACAAAGAAGGATGAGGACACAAGGGCATGTTGAAAACTCTATGAGCCCTAAGGGGTTCTATGAACGATGGGTTAGGAATCCAAGACCCCAGCAGATAATGAGGGGGCAACTGATTTAAGTGCCTGGAGTCAGTCCATCAGCCTAGGCTGTTCAGCTAGGAGTGCAAGAGTAGATGGAAAAAAGGGGGAACTCCTAAGAGCAGGGAAAGGAGCACCTGGAAAAAAGGCTGTCTAGCCATGGAAGAAGGGTTGTATGTACCTTGGAGTGGTGCTTCCCACTCCTTAGCTATAGGTGTGTTCCATATAAGCTCCCAACCCCTGAATTCTGAGGGCGTAACCACTCCACGCATCTCATCACGACAGCCGAGGCTATTCCTTGACACATTGTATCCAAGACATCCCATGAAGCTAATAGCGACTCTCTGGATGCCGATGAGCCCTCCTCTAATAGGGAGTCATAGTCCTTCCTGTGTTCATGTGGGAGGAGGTTTCTAAATCTCTTTAGAAACTCCCAGATGTCCAATGTGTACCTTGCCACCAACACCTGGTAGTTCACAAGCCAGAGTTGGAAGGCAGAGGTCGAGTATATCTTCCTGACAATTATCTCCACATGTCTTGACCCTCTGGATCTTGGCATGAGATCCAGGGAGGGTTGGGTCTCACATCCTAGGGCAGCTTCTATCACATGGGGACTCGGCCCCAGGTCATGAACCAGAAAGGGAAGCTCCACCAGAGGCAGCTGGTACTTGTGGCCCCCTACAACGGAAACCAGGGAAATGGAAGCAGGGCTTTGCCAGTGAGATCTGGCAAGGTCATAGACACTAGGGTGCAACGTCACTGCTATTGCATCTGGGAAGGATGTTAACCCAGGGTTGAACAGGGGATCCTGGTCCCCCACAATGGGCTTGACCTCTCGACCTGTGTGCATGGTGACCTGGTGAAGGAGGTCGAAGTGCGCCATCGTGTCTTCCCTATACAACTCTGCTCTAGGGTTTAAAGCCCTATCTGGGCTTACAAGTGGGGTTGAAGAGGTCCCCGCCTTGCTGCTATCAAGGGGAGTCTGGTGCATGGGGACTTCCCACGGCACCGACCACTCATGACGTTAGTATCAGTATGGACCCGGTGCCGGCGAACCCTCATGACCCCATCTGCCTCTCCAAGCAGGAGTGATCTCCTCAAGATTCGGGAAATGAGACCTCTCTTGGTGCCATGAAGGAGGGCTTGACTTGGCACCAGAGTGTATTGTCGGCACCAGAGACCTAGAGGCGCTACAAGTGCCAGGGGGAAGGAGAGTGAGTTCTAAGGCACTTGGGTGTAGGGTGGTGCTGAAAGGTCTCTCTGAGGATGTTTCCTCCTGTTGCAATGCTGGAGAGCTCGGCACCATGCTAGGGGATGGAGAGCGGTGCTGTGCCAGTGCGGTCCATTTCCCCAAGAGAAGAGTGGGCTTTCCTCTCTTCCTTGGGGACTTGGGGGGCAGAGGCGTTGGGAAAAGCAAGAGGGCCTTTGCAGCCTCGAAGAGGATCTCCACAGTTTCTCTGCCCTGGTACCGAGAGAGACCTGCTTGGGGGGAGCTGGATCGGCAACCGCGCCTCAGTGTTGACATTGCACCATATTCTGTTCCCGCAGACAGCAGCGCTGGGAGGGCTTCGGTGCTGATCTGGCATGCGGTGCCAGGGCCAAGGGTGTCCCCGATATTCCGGGGATAGGCTGCCATACTGGCTCCAGGGCCGTCGCACAGTGCCTTTGCTCCCTGTCCGTTAGCATCGGTGGCTTAAAGGACTAGCTGATGGAGTATTTGGTGGCCTGGTGAGATTCCCCCAGGCACTGGGGGCATGTCTTGTGGGGGTCATTGGGCAGGAAGGCCTTGCCACAGGCTGCACAGGGTTTGAAACCTAGGATCATAAGCGCCTGTTGGAAGCGCTCTTCTGGCTCTGAGGTCGTACGTCCCCTGAAGGCACCGGTTTTTGGTGGAACGATATGCACAAAAAGGTCTTCTAGATCAAATGGGCAGCTCATATACAGCAAAAAAAAGACAGGCACTTGTGTGATCGCAAGGGATGGGCTGTTCCAAAACAGTTGCTGAGGATGGAAAAAGAAACTGAGGAGGATCAGGGTCAGTGCTATATATATAGCCACAGGAGTGGCCAGAGGGGGCATTGGCCACTGACCCTGCTCTGACATGCTAGGGCTAAAAAGTTTCTGACCAATCGTGCACTGTGGCACACAGAACTAATACTGAATGATGGAAGCAGCTCTTGAAGAAGAATGCTGATTTCAGTTCCAGGCATACTTATGACTAGAATGGTTGAACTAAAACTTCAAACTGGTATCCAATTTCAATAACCCAAAAAGAGTCTAGGACTACAGGTTGAAAGCCGTTCAGTTCTTAAAAAGCCACAATGAAAGTTCTAGGTGGAGACTAACAGAGAACTGATTCATGGTAAGAGCCTCCTGGAATGCAGGAGACAGTTGTGTTCTTGGAGGCAAGACAGCTACCAAAGTGGGTAACTGAGGGAAAATGCTTAATGTTTCTGGTTTGTACTGTACATGGAGGGTAGTGAGGGAGATATGTGGGCGCTGGTGCCAAGATATGGAGAAAGCATACTCAGGGTTATAAAGCAGTGGTTTTCAAACTTTTTTCCTTGGTACCCAATTGAAAAAAGTTTTTTATGCCCAGGACCCAACAATTACACCTTATAGCAATGCCTTCCAGTTTCATGACCTGTGGCAGCAAGGGACACCACAACCCAATACCTGAGGCTTTGTAACCCAGTTCTGGGTCCCAACCCATAGTTTGAGAACCATGGTTATAAAGCGTACAAGTCCTCACAATAAAAGCAGTGATAACAGATTCAGAAGTATAGCCGAGACATTTTGTAAGTCTCTTCCCTTTTTTAATGGGTGGTTCTTATGGGCCTTTAACTTGGGTTTTAATAGAGATATGGGCAGACTTTCTCATTACAAAAAGTGATTTTCATCTCTCTCAACCTCCCTATCTTCTTATATGCTGTTCCACACAGTTTGAATCTAAACAACTTGTTTGATTTGCTGAAATAGTCCGACCTGAACCTGTTACTCACACTCACTGGATTTTTCCCTCCCACACCCTCAGTTTTCCATTTTCAAACATCTGATGAAGTGGGATTTTCTCCCATGAAAGCTCATGTGATAAATAAATTTGTTAGTCTTAAAAAATGCCACAGGACTCCTTGTTTGTTTTTTTCTTATGGGCTAGTTTGTTCAACTCAGAATACTGTTATTACTTTACTTACTCTTTTGTGATATTTGGTCAGAGTCATTGTAGATTGAGATATCATCCAGTCAGCAGATACTCATCCGAACATGAACCTCTAATATTTGAACTCGGAGTTCTGTTGGCTTCATAGTCACTTCTAGATGAAGTTCGAAGTGTTGCCTAGCATCTATAAAGGCATAAGGGGCTTGGAACTTAGGGAGGTATGAGAGGTTTTCCCCTTGTGTATCACCATAGTAGTCATCCCTGGAACACAAGTCCCTAAGGTAGGGCATTCTTGGTGGATGGCCCCCATCTTTGGTGCTCACTCCCAGTCCTAGGCCTACTTTGTGCAACTTTTAAGGCATGGTAATACAAGATGCATCTGTTTAGTCTGTTGCCATAACAGGCAGAGATGATGTCAGCCATGGAGAAGCTGACTGATATGTAGTCATGTTGATTAGCGTGATAAAATAATGAACAATATTCCAGAAGTCTGAGATCTTTCAATACTGGTGTATTGTTCTACGTAAGCTTGCTGGTGAATCTAACAATGTTATTAAGTTACTTAACTTGCTTTAAAGCCGCTTACATGATATTGTGCAATAAAGTTCCAAATACTATTACAATAGCCCTGAAGTAAAAGAATTCTACAAACCCTATTAGGAAGGCATACTCAACTAGAGAACTTTTGTCAAAATAATGCACTCCACCCCACAAGAACTCAAAATGGAAGTACATTACTTTGAGTTAAAATATACATACTTCCACTTTAGATCTTTTGTGCAGTTCACCCCCCATCCCTTAAGCCAGGCAGTTGCATTCTGCTGTTTGCCTTTAGTTAAATTTTGTTATATAACATATCTATAATTCCCCAACAGAAAGAGTAATACTGAGTGAAGGTTTTAAATGCTGCAAACTTAGTGGAGGATCAAAAGGAATTTTTACAGTATTTGCCCTGCAGTGAATCACAAGTTTACCTTTATCACATTTGCTTGGAACAAGCAATTCAGTCACAACGCCAAGCATTTACCCACATGCACTGAGCACCTAGAGTGTAAGAAATGGATTTTTAAGAGATGGTGGTTATGAATTTCACAGACACGACCATGGGTGGATTAACACACGGGCCTACCAGGCCCAGGCCCCACACAATGTGGGGGGCCCTCCACTGTGCAGGGTTGGGTGGGGGAGCAGAGCCATGCTGGGCCAGAGGCTATGCTCTGCATTCCTTTCCCACCCCAGCCCCACCCCTGGGGGTGGGGTGGGCTAGCCCTGAGGCTGGGCTCTGCTCTCCTGCCCCACACCTGGGTTGGCCGGTCCGTTCCTGGAGGCAAAGCTGGCTCCTGTGCTGTGCAGTACAGCACAGCCTCTGGTATGGCTGGGCTGCACTGGAAGCTGCCCCATGTGTCTGGGCCATTCTGGGGACGTGGGGGGAGTGGGGGATTATTCATCAGCCCCGACTCCCCAAGCGCCGGCCCTTCTGCAGAGGGCAGGGCTGTACACTGGAGCGGGGGTTGCAGCCCCAGGCAAGGACAGGTGGGTCCACAGGCAGGGCCCACCAGTGCAGGAGGCCTCAGGCCCAGAGGCCCCTAATCCACCGCTGAATACGACTGAACCCTAAAGATGAAAATGTAATGTTGACTGGCTCTGACCTCTTCAGTTCTTTAGTTTATATTTGAAGTTATGACTTCATGAAGATTCAGAGTGCTATTTAAAACTTTTGATTGTTTCTCCCACACTGGAACAACTGCAAATTGCATTGATAATTGGAGTGAAAATTCTCCACTTCTGCAGTAACTTCTGCAAATAAGAGCTTCTGCTCAACAGTTAAGAGTAGTTGTGTTAGCTGCCCCTAGAACAGGACACATGGGAGAGATGAATATGACCCCGCTCCATAGCCAAACGCCAAGATGACAAATTGTTATGCCTGCCTGGAGACCACCAATAGGATATGCACTGTAGTAAGCTCAAAGTAGGTTTTTTGTTTGTGTTTGTTTGTTTGTTTTGGTAAGCAAAATCCTCACCTCACTAAATACTGAACACAAATGCAGGTGGAAAGATGTCACTTTTCAGAAATATTCCCCAGTTGATGTTTAATCCTGCCTTGACAAGACATAGCCATGTAAATGGAGCCAGATAGGGCAGGACTGACCCTACCTTGGCATTGGAACTGGCTAGCTGTTGCAGGGCAGATCTATGAACTGTCCAGCATACCTGACTGCTGCTCTGGAAAAGAGTGGCATGCGTGTTTGAGCCTGGCCACTCCCAACCACATGGATGCCTTCTGTTCATGAGCAGGAGCCGGTCTTCCTCTCTAGGTTCCTCAAACATTAGGCGGTGTTCCTGCCCTGCTTTGCACAGTGATGGGGACTGGAGGAAAACACACACACACACACACACACACACACACACACACACACACACACACACACACACACACACACACACACACAGAGACAGAGAGAGAGAACTTGTACTCTTCCAGCAAAATAAGGCCACTGTACAACACTGAGGACAACTTGGCTCCAGACATTCTGGACTCCTACAAGTATACACAGCCAATTTAGTGTCTGCATGGCTTGCTCCCTGGATTCTTCTTACATTTTCAGAAAGTAAAGTATCTCAGTGACATAGGAATTGATTGGCAGGTTCCAGAAAGGGGCAGAATTTCAAAGAGACATTCATGTCTGCCAGAGAGCAAGTCTGAAACAGACATCATGTTCAGGTTTGATTCAGTGTCTGCTATGTTGTACTGATTCACATAAAGTCTCCATTTGAGAGTTCTAGCTGACCATTATAAAAATCTTTTAAAGACAATAATGGCTAGATATAAGGGCCAAGCCCAGAAAAATATACCAGAAAAACTCTGTTTCTAAATAAGTGGCCAGATTTTCAAAGAGTACTGAGTACCCAGAAGTTCTTGTTCACTTCAGCATGTGCCTGGGAGCTCAGCACTCTCTGGAAATTTATATAATTTATCTCGGTACATATCGATAAACATTGCTTCTGGATCCTAGCTACCCACTTCTTTTTGAAGGGCTGAAAGATTAATTGCTAGTGGAAGGTGTATAATTGGATAGAGGTTATCAGTTTCCAGGACTGCCCAAATAGTAACGTATGTATGGTAGAAGTACAAGCTTCTTCATACTGTTTGGAAATGTGGCTCATCAGAGGAATCATCTCTTGACCAAGCTTTGAGGAGATCAGTCTGGCACACTTAGAGCCAATTGTAGCGTTTGTCACAAACTCCTCAATTTAGGTAGGCAATGCTAATAGAAACCATTCCATTCTCTCATAACCCGGGCTGGTCTTAAACCCAAGAGGCCAGGTGAAGAATTCTGTCACATTGCCTACATCCCAAGCCACAGCTTTCCAGCTAGGTTTTGTACTGAACAAACGCACGTAGCACACCAGGCATTCCCTTTATGAACAGCAGTTCACACAGACTCTTCAGTACACGTTAATTGAAAGCTGCATTAAAGTCATGTGCTGTCAAAAGTCATAGCATGTCAGAATCTGTATTTTTCCACAAGCCATTTAATTACAAGGTTTGAGGAACCGACATCTCACATGGTCTGCCAGTAACTCCCACAGCTCTCCCAATTCACATGTACAGCAATTTGAAATTGCAGTCTTGAGGCTAGATCCTCAGCCAGTGTAAGATAACATATCTCCAATTCAGTTGAGCTACCCCAGTTTACACCAGCTGAAGATCTGGACATCACATTAAGTTTTATGTAAACCTATTTGCTCCCAAAGCCTTTTGCACCAGCACATTCTTGGAAATTAGTTCAGTTAACTCAGCGGGGAGTTGACAGGCAAACTTAGCTAAGGAGCTGGAACAACTAAGCTTCCATCATCACACTATATGGTTATGGACACCAAGGATCTTTGGAACTGGGGTGGAGAGAAAATTACATAAGTCTCAGACAAACTATGTGCTCCCCTACCTACAAAAGCAAAGCAAAGATATACGCAAGCATGCATACATGCATGCACGCGCACGCACACAGTTTATTGGGGAGTCTTCAAATGCCAATCAGGTTTAAGACTAGAATCCTTGTTCAGATATACCGTATGTAACACTGACCATTCAGATGAACACGAATCTCAGTGTATGTGTTAATATTATAGAAATCAGAGGCAAAAAGCAACAGTAATGCAGAATTAAGGTTGCTTGGAGGTATGTTGTCGCCTTGCAGAACGGTGAATTGAACTAACCTCAAAACTTCTAAAAACCAGGAAATACACAGGTAATGGTGCCCTTTTAACCTTAACTCTGTCCTCTTTCAGCAATGCTCCCATGGGCCATGTTAACACATTTCACCCTGCTGACCCCCACTCTCGTTTCTGAAACATGTAAAGTTTTTGCTTCCTTTTACAACACATTCTCTCTCACCCGCAGGTCATTGCTAAAGGACAAAGAAAGGCAGGGAGGGGAAGTTACCCACATCACCTTCCCTCTCAACCCCTGAAGCTTGCAGGATCCAGTGGGAATTAATTGATTACATCCAGGTGCAGTCAGGGTGTTAATTGGAGACAGCAGTAGGGCCTTCATGGTAAACATGTTTGTGATAAGAAGACAGGTGTGGATTACCCCAAGTGTGTAACAGAGCTGTCATGATCACAACTGGAGATCTAATATTTGGCACCCTCTGATGTGCATGAGCAAAGGGAACAGCTGCCTGTGTCCCTTCAGGAACCAATATGCACCATTTCAGTGCAGAATAGTAAATGCTATATGAACAGCAGGGCAAGATCACTCCCACATGGGAGGGGGGAATGTGTGGCTTACTGGTGCCCCACCCCTATTCTCCCCCATTCTCCCTGCTACTCACCCCCATGTCCCTCTTTCCAATGGCTCACCCTTCCATCCCTACCAGCCCAAGTCTTCCGTCACCTAAGCCCTCAACTCTCTGCCCTCTCTTCCTCTATCACTGTCCCCTTGCTGCAGCCCCAAACCTTCTCCTACTCCTGTTTCTCGACTCCACTGCCCCCAGTACTGCTCCTTGGAAGCATTTATATAGCTAATTCCTTCCCCACCCCCAATTACTTGGATTATATTCCCCACAAAAGAAAATTGCTACCTGTGACTCAAATTGTAGCAAACTCCAGTCACTCAGTTCAAGACTCCATTTTTTTTAGCTGGATTAATGTGTCCTTAGTTAAAATAAATGAAGGCTGAATTCACAGCCATCAATCTCAGTGAGGTCTGTGATTCATCCAGTCATTAAAACAAACAACAAAATGGGGTCTTCAAGCATCTGATGAAGTATGATTTTCTCCCATGAAAGCTCACATGATAAATAAATTTTAATCTTTAAAAATGCCACTAGGGTCCTTGTTTGTTTTACTGAACTAGACTAACATGGCTACCCCTTTGGAACTTGTCATCTAGTCGTTAGTACCTCTCAGTTAAACAGTGCAAAGCAGCAGAAGGAAATTGTTATGGGGGGGATCTTTAATTTGGGAACCCCTCTGCCACTTGACCCCAAATTTGTGTCACTAATGCTACCCTGTGCTCTGAGAAGGCACACCAAATTGCAAAGCAATTCAAGTAACTGGTCAGATTTTAAAACTATGGACAAGAGTGGAGCTTTAAAATATATGAAATGGCAGGAATGGAAACCCTCTAGATGTTTTTCTATATTGGCACAAGCACACTATAAAATATGTACATTTTCTTAATAGTGTTTTCAGTTTGGGTCCCCCAGAGACTTAATGGATGCCATGTGCTATGCTGGGTAAAACTTGACAGACTGACTATTTTGAGTTGCATCACATCAGCAGGTTGATTTTTAGCTCTGCACAAAAAGCCCACCTAGAAAGTTGCTGAAAAATGGGTATATTTTAGGGCAGAACTTACTGCAGTACAATCCCTAAGTCAAATGACCCTGCACCCTCCTCAGGCACATCAAATTTCAGAAGACTCTTCCTAAGAATCCTGGTTTTGTTTGGGAAACCTATTTTAATCTTTCTGTTCAGTTCTGTGAAAGTCAGAGACAAAGGGCTGAAGAAAGCTCCCACTTAACCTGTATCTTTACATTGCACAGACTACATGGAATACTTTCTCACTGGGGAAATGCTTGTTGCAGTTTTTTGTTTTTTGTTTTTTTTTCCCCAGTTTGCAGTATTGGTTACCGGAAATAAAGGCTCTCCATCACAAGAAGTTACTTTAAGAATATAGTTCTTGCAAACAAATGGATTTAGGAAAATAAACTGAGTATTAAAGCGAAGTGAATTAAAATCTATTTTTGTAGTTCATCTACTGAACTGCAAAAGAGGATGTGTGAGAATTCAAAACCTGCCCTGAATGTCTGTTTTTGTAAATTCTGGCTTGTGGTCCAGTAATATTTATAGATTTCAAATGCTGATTCACTCTATTGCTCTCTTTCCGTTTTCCTTTTCCAAGGCAAAACTGCAGTGAGAACATACCTTCACATATGTTCATTGTCTCGGGAACTTGAAATGTAATCTTCCTAAGAATTGTCCATTTTAGACGTCTTAGAAAGGACCTTTAAACAGAATGAGGCCGCCCCAGCTATAGTGCAGGAGAAATACAGTAACCACATAGGGAGGTATTCACATGAACAGGCAGTCAGTTATCCTTGCTGAACATGGGGAGGGTAGTAATGATATTCAGATGTGGGAGGAGAGCTGTGGTTTCCCTTTACATTGACAGATATGGCAGATGAGTAGGCAGCACACAAAGTGGGGAAGGCAGGAGTGGGAGACATGGGAGAAGAAAATGAGACAATCCAAGATAATTCTCGCTGGCAAATTTGCAAGAAGGTTTCCTATATTTTCTCTTACTTTAACCTGTTGGCTTTGGATTGTCAGCTGGAACTACTCAGTTAGGCCTCAATGGCTTTAAAATATAGTGGAGAGACCATGCTTTGTGGACTCCACAGAGCTCAAAGGAACACTGCCAAAAGTAACCAAACAAAACTAAAATCGCTGTGAACCCTGGTGGCTATTTTCAGTGGAACTCACTGATGGACAGAGATCTAGCCAAAAATACTATCAGAGGACTTAAGAAATGTTAAAGAAAACCCTCTCCTCCATGTCCTGCTCCAACCTACTGTAAAACAATAGAATCTGAAGGGAAGACGCCAACAAATCATCACCCAAAAGCTCTGCCAAAAAAAGCCACTGGTTCCTGTATGCAGTATGCCAGCAAGGCCAAGTAGTGTAGCATGGTCAGGTTTAGGAAAGAAGGGACCTGAGAAGACTCGGAAAGGAATTGACTGCTTTAACTCATGTTTACGGTGTTCCACTGGGTGCTGAGGAGGAAGTGGTTTCTATAACCCAAAGGGGAAATGCTCATTTGAAACAGGAAAATGGAACTTTCTTCTGAGCATTAATAATGGAAAACAGCATCTGCAGAGATGCTTATATAAGTGCTGGCCAGTGCAAAGAGAACACTCAAGGAAAATGTTACCACCATGGAGCAAACCCATTATGGGTCACCAATAAATTATGATTCTACAGGGGCTGTCCTTAGTCACACCCATGCAAACCTACTGAAGACTGATTCCACAGGACTGTGTGCAGCTTGGGATGCTGCACTGCAACTGGAATTTGGGTCAAATGCTGTTGTTTCCTTGGTAAAACAAACAAGGAGTCCTGTGGCACTTTTAAAGACTAACAAATTTATTTGTCACATGAGCTTTCATGGGAAGCAATCCCACTTCGTCACATGCTTTGAAGGAGGGAAACTTACAAAACAGGAAGAAAATATACATGTTTTATAAAAAGGTATGCCCTCAAATAGACACATTTTTCAGAAAGTTTCTAGGTGGGCTTTTTATAGAATATGTATATGCTGTTTCCCACTGTTTGAATCTAAAGTACTGTATTGATTTGCTTTAAACAGACTGACCTGATCCTATGATTTACCCTTGCCTGCATTTATTTTCATCTGATTCTGTAAGTTCCCCCATTTCAAAGAGTCTGATGAGTGGGAGTTTTCCCCATAAAAGCTCATGCGATAAATAAATGTGTTAGTCTTTAAAAGTGCCACAGGACTCCTGGTTTGTTTTGCTGAACTAGACCAACACCGCTACCCCTTTGGAACTTGTTTCCTTTGTGTAGATCTGCAATAACTCCACTGGCTTCAGATTTATGAGGTACTAATAGAACTAAAGGGCCAAGTTCCAGATTAAAATCCAGCCCACTCTACCACAGCCACGTGCATTCTGCTGAACTAAAGAAAATGTAACTGGTAGATGTTGCCTACTGGTATAGCAGAAGAGTGATGCAAATGCAGAAAGCTATGTGTTAAGATCTATTAGGAACAAGGTGGGGAAAACATAGTTATTTTCTCCACTTCTCTCTTCTTATTTTTCAAGTTGGAGTGAATTTTAGGCCTGACCATGTATTTGTAAAGAAGGTTCCTTATAGAAAAAGCAGCTGATCACCATGTACTGAATAGGGTGTAAACAAAAATGGCTAGCAGTCATCACTGGTGTAAAACTACTGTGTAGCTCAGTCAGTGAGAGAGCAGCATGCTGGCACTGGAGAGGGCTGAACACACAGTGGCTGTTTGGCAGTTGGGATGGAGAGACTTCTCTTTCTTTAAAAGGAACAGAACATTGCAAGTTTCATAAACTAAAAAGTAAATGATACCACTGACTCCTTAAATCTGGCCAAAACTGGGGCACTAGTTTCAGCAAATGAAGTGACAAGTTATTTTTGTCATTCCAAAGGTGAGATAAGATTCACACACACAGGTCTTTGTTTGCTCCCAAGCAGGAACGTGGCTGCTCTGGTACAAGACCTCCTGAGGGCTTCGCCCCCTTTCCCTTATTCTTGGCCTGGGCCCGATCCCGCCTCAGGCTCCTGTCACTGCAGGTGGCCAGGCCCCAGATCCCCAGGATGGGAGAAACAGTGCCACCACGGGCAGCCAGGCCCCGAACCCCCGGCTGGGAATGGCAGCGCCACTGCTCCTGGCACCATTCCTAGCTGGGGATCCGAAGCCAGGCTGGCGGCCTGACACTCGGGGCACTGGCGCCAGTACTCAGGGCATGTGCCCCCTGTGCCATGTGCCAGCAACGCCCCTGTTCCCGATACCAACTTGAACTGAGCTACAAGAGCATTCTGAGTAACGATGTGCAACTTAACAAATATGGTTCGGGTATTCTCTTGTAAAATGACAAACGATTTTTTTTTGTCACTTAAAAACACAAGACATGACTGATCCTAAAGCAGTGATACTCAAACTGAGGCTCATGAGCCAGAACCAGCTTTTTAATGTGTCTCCTGCAGCTCTTTGCAGCACATGATTTTAAAACACTGTGTGATTTAATTTATAACCAATCAAAGTTATTAACCAGTCAGGATGATTTTCATATGTTACTAATCAAATATAGTTGATAAAATAGTACTTGGTTAGTCAAATTGCTATGAAACTGTGTGTGTGTGTCAACTTAATAAAAATTCACACTGGTGTGTCTCTTTTGGGTAATGTTGATTGCAAATTTGGCTCCTGAGATCCGAGGGCTTTTATACAGCATCTACCACAATGATGACGTAATCTTTATTGACAGCCTCTAAAGGCCACAGCTGTTACCGGGTCTGCATTTTTTGCCTTGGACACACTGCTTACATGAAAAAACAGTGAGAATCTTGTGGCACCTTAAAGACTAACAGATTTCTTCGGGCATAAGCTTTCATGGGCTCTAACGCACTTCGTCAGAATGCATCTGTTAGTCTTTAAGGTGCCACAAGACTCTTGTTGTTTTTGCTGTACAACAGACTAACATGCCTACCCCTCTGGAAATTTTCACACATGGAGACAGTGTGAAAAGAACCCAACTGTTAGTAAGAGATAACCAAACATAGAATCCATGCCCCTAGAATCCATTCGAGAACTGAGCTCTGGGTTTCTTTACTGCAGACTGAAACAAGAGATGTGATGCTTACTTTCCGGGCAATGATCCCCTTTCAAAGGGCAACCCTCTTATCTCTATAGCCAGGGCATTTTGCAACTCAGTTGGATCATTTTAGGAGGCTCATAATAGCTTCTAAAAGGTATCCTGAATGTTTCTAGTTTCCTGTTCCTTAAACTTTACTACAAAGCAATATAAATAAATCTTCAGTATTTATGTTTGATGCTGTACAGCAAGACTTGCCTTGTTAATCTAAAAATAGGAAGTGCTGTTGCAGCTTTAAAGAAGCATAGTGTATTTCCTATATTGATATTAACATAGTGGCCAAGTGCCAGCCCTTCTGTTCTGCTTGAAGGCTGGCGAAATTCTTTGTGAAGCTCATAAATTACTGCTTTGTTAACACACAGCAGGCTACAGTGACATCAGAAAGCTGTGGTATTTCCCTGATCTCAGTTACCACATTGATGGGAGGGAGGAAGGGACGTTCAATGTTGCACTTGATCACTGTACTGAAACTGACAGGTGAGCCTCCCTATTAAAAAGTGGTGTAGTGTTAGGTTGCTAAGATACCACATGACGTGCATCGAGGCTTCACTTCTATATTTTTCCATTACACTGCCTTGGTCAGAGCTTGCAGAACAGGAGGAGTCTCAACAGAGCTATCTAGAGATCAGCAAGAGATTGTGAGAACCTGCAGGACATACCAAGCCTGAGTTCTCTTACACTTTAATTAGGAGGTACAACAGAGCCAGCAACTGATCCAGTTCATACTAGAAGTTAGTGGGGGCTGTGGTTATTGTCCGAAGCAGGGCTGTAGCTACAGTGGGGTGAATGGGGCTTTGCCCTGGGCGTGCCAGAGCAGCTCAATAGAGCCACTCTATTGAAGGGTGCGTTTCACACCATGGGCCCCGGGCCCCAAGCCCCACTAATTGCAAGGGGTGCGTTCCGATCAGAATGCACCCCGGACACTGAAACAAAGCGTTATGGCTCTGGTCTGAAGAAAAATGTCTCATGACATATCAAATATAAGTATAAAAATCATAAAAACAAAATTGACCCACCAGAGTCAAGATAAGGTACAAACGTAACATAACCCATGCTACCAGCTGTACAGTGACCAGATGGGAAAGTTATGACTCATAGAGGCATGAAATGGAAAGAAAGGGTGGCAAAAGTACAAGCAGTGGAGTTAGATGTCTTGACACTGGCCCCTTCATTTGACTTGAGGCCATTCATCAGAGTGCATCACCTAACCTCAAAGGTCATGAAAATTACTCAGGAAAATGACTGAAGTTAAGTTGACCCTTGCTCTAGCCATACAGAACTTTACCAATGATATAAAGGGTCAGATTCTGTGCTACACCTCTTATGGAAGTAGTTTTCAAACTTCTTTTCTCAGGACCCAGTTTAAAAATAGTCATTTATGCCCATGTCCCAGTAATTACTTCTTTCAGCAATGCGTTTCAGTATGGTGGTGGCAGGAGGCGCTGTGACCCAGTACTTGAAGGTCTGAGACCCAGCAGTGGGTCCCAACCCATTGTTTGAAAACCACTGTCTTAGGGAACAGATCCTAGGAGTCTGAATCCAAGTGGATTCAGCTTTAAGTCACCTTTGCACTTCCCTAGGTATAAGCTGCTCCAGAACTGGTACAATTCCTGGCACAATCAGATCAACTCCAAGGGCTGCATTAGCCTGCAGGCAGAACTGGTCTGGAAGATTTTCCCATAGTGAGAAAAGACAGATGGATGGACAGACACACATACACACCTTCCATCCTAGACCTAAGATCTTTCTTCACTCAAGTTTTGTCAAAGCCCTGAGCAGAGAAGCCCACATGACTGTCTGTGGGCCCTTCTACAGAGGAGCCAGAGTATCAGCTGATTCGGCAACCCTCCACACATGCACACCTGCTTCCTTCCCACCCCATGCCCCTATTCCAGGATTCATGCAAAAGGATGTAAGAGGGCTGCTTAAATCAACCTTGTATAGAGAAATTCCTCAAAAGGTCAGGGCAGTGTAAAGCAGTGGTTAAGCATGTGGGAACATGTACAAACACCATTCCTGGGTCTCCATTTGCTTTGTGGGAACCTTTAAAGTATGTCAAATCATGGCTACTGTTAAACCGAAGAACAGCAACTAGCACTCAGGGTCTCGCAAGAAAATTTCCAAAGGGATAGCTGTGTTAGTCTAGTCCAGCAAAAAAAACCCAAGGAGTTCCATTCTGTAAGTTCACCCATCTTCGAAGCATCTGACAAAGTGGGATTTTCTCCCATGAAAGCTCATGCGAAAAATAAATCTGTTAGTCTTAAAGTGCCGCACGACTCCTTGTTTTTTTCCCTCAAGAAAGACTCGCCTTCAAGGTGAAGGTGCAGCAATGAAATCAATGTGGCAGCCAATGGAAAAATATTAATTGATTTTATAAACTGTTTTGGTCATAGACTCATAGACTCATAGGCTACATTCACACATGGGGTTATTTCAATACAAGTTGTTTTGAAACAACTTGTATTGAGATAACGCCTTATTTTGAAGTAAGTTAATTCGAATTAAGGAAAAAAGCTCAAAGCGAAATAGCATGTTCAGACAACAGTTATTTCGAAACGAGTCACCGATGTTTCGAAACAACATGTTCTGACGGGATTGTTTCAAAACAATCGTTTCGAAACAACATTGTTTCATCACCAAATGGGGTTTAAGTTGTTTTGAAACAACGGTACGTCGTGTGAACGTGGCGTTTCTTATTTCGAAACAACCTCTGTTGTTTTGAAATAAGACTGCCGTGTGAACACACCCATAGACTCTAAGTTCAGAAGGGACCAATATGATCATCTAGTCTGACCTCCTGCATAGTGCAGGCCGCAAAACCTCACTGACCCACTCCTACAATGACCCTCAAACCCATAACTGAGCTATTAAAGTCCTCAAATCAAGATTTAAAGACTTTAATACAGAGAATCAACCAGCAAGTGAACCATGCCCAATGCTACAGAGGAAGGCAAAAAAAACCCCAGCACCCAAGCCAATCTGCCCCGGGGGAAAATTCCTTCTTGACCCCAAATATGGTGATCAGTTAAACCCTGAGCATGAGGGCAAGTCCACAACAGCCAGTCAAGAAGAACTTCTCTGTAATAACTCAGAACCCACTCAATCTAATGCCCCTTCCCAGGTCACTATCTTACCCATCACCAGTAGTAAAAGAGACAATGGCCAAGCTACACTGTCCATCATATCATTCCCTGCATAAACTTATCAAGCTCGGTTTTACCTAAGGTTTTTGCCCCCACCACTTCCGTTGGTAGACTATTCCAGAATTTAACTCCTCTGATGGTTAGGAATCTGCGTCTAATTTCAAGCCTAAATTTTCTGAAGAACAGTTAGTATCCATTTGTTCTTGTTAGCTTCAACCTAAAAATGTGCATATGTTGATATTAATGAGAGTTTGCGTATCTGTGTTTTACTGCAAGCAATACATGCAGTTTTATGTTCTTGTTTGTCTCAATTGTTTCTGCTTATGCCTTGCATTGTGTTCAGTCAATTACATATTTTATTTAATTAACATGTTGTTAATCACAATACTTATCGTGTTATGCAGCTTTCGCTAGTTTGTGACAATAGCTGATCTAGACATAAACGCCATATAAAATTATAAATATTTTTATGGAATAATAACTGATGTACATAGTACTGAGAAGTGGTTGCAAATGCCTACCTGGGCTGGGGCCCACATATGCATAAAAGGGGCCTGGACAATACAGGAAGGGGACCTGGAGATTAGGAAGGTTCTGGGACCTTTCAAATTATACTTTAACCACTGGTAAAGAGCTACAGTGGTGGACAGAGTCTGTTCCTAATTTCCTGAAATTGTGCCTCAAAACAAGCTGCCAGTTCTCAGTTCTTTGTCTGACTGTCAGCTCTTCAAGGCAAGTACATCATCTTTTGCTGTTTGCTCTGCTACCAAAGCAGAAATAAGATAGGGACCCAGAAGGAAGTCTTGTTCACTAATGTGCTCTGCTCTCTACAGCTACACAACAGCTATAGCCTCCACCCACTATGCCTTCTGAGATATTGGATTAGATCACATTGTACCTCTTTCCAGAGCTGGTTTAAAGAAAGTGGTTGTTCTGCAGACTTAAAAAGTCTAGATGTTTATGATTTGGCTGGGTTTAGATCTGCTTTGAGCATGACTACAAGGGTTCTTGGGTCCCTTCCATCCCTAATCTTCTATGATTCTACTATAATAATAGATAGGAAAAACAAGACTGTTTATCCAGGCTGTTTTCACAGCCTGTGACGCTTTAACATAACTGCACAGGGAAGCTAGAACTAGGGAGGAGTAGTGGTGACAGCACTCCTGCCCCCAACCCCTAACTTGTAATAACAACAAATGCATGGCTTGTTTTGTTCAACAGGTCCAGCACCCATAGGCAGTCTTAGCTATGGGGCAAGGTGGGCAAGTGCCCCAGGAGCAATGCTCCCTCTAATTACTCGTAGACCGTGTGCACAAACAAATTTTTTGTGTGTGCAAATACATTTCTTTGTGAGCACCAATATTAGCACTATTGAATTTTTTTGTGCTGGGGGGGGAGGCACCTGTGCCAGGGCAGGCCCCATGCTGACTGGTGGGCTGTTTTAAATCTCCTGGGCTAGCCAGCTAAAGCACGAGCAGTTGGGCCAGGAGCCACAGGTGAGTTGGGGGGAACAGGGCAGTGGGGGGGGTTAGAGAGGCATGAGGGGGCAAGGACCAAGGGGAGGAGGCAGTGGGTGGCTGGCGATATGGCCGTGGTGGCAGCCAACCTTGGGTGGGCAACAAGGTGGTGGCCAAGTGGGCGGGCAGGGAGGTCATAGAGGGGAAGTGGTGGGGGGCCAGTGGTGAGGCCAGGGGGAGATGGTCGGGGGCCCAGCAGTGAGGGCAGCGGTGGGCAGGGGGGCCAGCAGCAAGGCTGGGGGCACGCGCAGGCCTGGGGAGAGGCACTGGGGTGGGG
>ML682004.1:44651147-44679438 GCA_007922195.1 Podocnemis expansa
CAAGGCTGGGGGCACGCGCAGGCCTGGGGAGAGGCACTGGGGTGGGGCAGGCATGGGCCAGGGGAGAGAGGTGGTAGGCCAGCAGCAGGGCCTGAGGGGGGAAATGGGAGGTGTCCTTGAATTTTGCCCAGGGTCCAATATTCACTAAGACCACCCCTGCCAGCACCCAACTGCAAGAGATATTAACTACTAAAAGTAGCTTCCTTTCCCTCCTCTTATATTCCCCAGCAAATCCTTGTCTCAAAGGAGGGCAGGGGCAGCATTTTCCAGAGTCGCTTTAAAGAAAGTGGCAGTTGCAGAGTTACTAAGTTTGGAAGTTCTGACCATCTGCACTTTTCAAAAAGCGGAGGCAAAACCACAGTCACACCACACATCCTGGGAGGAGAGTATATAGAGCCTATTGGGTCTTGGTGCTCATGAAGCAATGAGTGAGAGCCAAATACAAAACACACAGAGACAGTCCAGGCTACTCCTAGAACACAGACTGTGGAATTCAGACATTAGTTCTGGATTGCTTCCCAACATGGATTCCTAGTTTTAGTGAACAACTGTTTAGTAGGAACTAGGCTGAAACTACAACTTATGTGTGACCCAAGCCAGCCCTGAACCAAAGGGCCACGCTTATCCATTGAGTCACCTACAGCAAGTTACACTAGAAACTAGCTTGCCTGAAGCCTCCAGAGATGGACAACTCGGGAGGCTACCTGATGAAAGGAGACAGATCAAGGTTATTCTTCATGTGCAAAGAACAGAAACTCACTGCTCCAAGTACAATTGAAAATCCAAAAGGCTGGAGAATGCCCCCTAAAAGTCACAGTTCTACACGTCTCCTTTGGTCAAATTCCATCAGATTTGGCCTTCCTTTCCTCTCTGTCTTAACAGAGCTGCTATACAGTCATTGGTAACACTACCTGCACCTCTTTACTGCCTGCAGGCCTGGAAGCTGTGCATGTCATCATTGCTGCAGCTGATTTTCCATTCTGCCTATTTCATTCCACCCATTACTCTTAGGCACTACACAACTGTGATGAGATACCAGGAGAGATTGTACTAGGCACTGTACAAACCCAGTGAGAAAAATCCATCCTCTGGTTCCTGAGACAGAAAAATGGTAGGAGAACAAAAATATTAATTCCACAATTCCAAGTTACAGGATAAAGAAACCTCCCTTCCTGCAGAACAAAGGGTATTTTAGAACCCTAGTATTGTTCCATACCATTACAAGGTCTTCACATAAAGAACAGCTAGGGAAAAAGTTGTAGTAAGGCAGTTTAATCTGATAAGACATTTGGGCCAAAATTTCCAGGAGTAACTAGTAATTTGGGGGTGTTTAACTTGACACATTAAGCATCCACTCTCTTTAAACTGAGTCCAAATAGTTCTTTCTGAAGATCAGGCCTTTTAAGATCTCACTTTGGGTTACCAAAAATTGGGACAGCTACACAGTCACTAATTACTTTTGAATGGTTTGGCTGTGAACTAAGGACCCATATATATCCCAAGCATACTTGTGCTGGTTGGCCAGCACAATTAAGGGTACACCTTGTTTCAAAAGGTTTTATTGTTTGACCTATGAACAACATGGTTGTAATGGCACATTACAGCCTAGGCCATGACTGTAGCAATCATATATGGAATGTCAGTACCTGGTAGCATATCTAACAACAGAAGGTTAACTACGACACATCCTAACAAGTAATGAGAATCAGAGATTTACAGGAAAGAAGTTCCATCACTCTTGTCACATGTAAAGTAGTAGATTTTAAAAGCTACAAATAGAAAGCTTCATTTGCGTTTTTTGCATAACATTGATTTGAATCCTCTATGTAAACATCAAGACTCCTTGCATAAAAAGCAGGAAACTACTGGTGAAAAAAGCCTTCTTCCCACTGTTACACCTGCAAGGATTATGTTCCCTTGAGAAATTCTGCTTTTTTCCTCTCACATCAGGGCTAGCAATGATACTGAAACAGCAGCAGGTCCAGAAGACATTGCTATCTGCTAGCATGAATAAGATGCGTTGTCCATTAATGACAGAAGTTTAGGCAACTGTCCCATTACCATAGGCCAAGAAAAAGCCAAGTATCTTAACCCTCTGCTCAACATTGAGCAATACCAGGACCAAGCCAAGAACAAGAAGAACCTGTCTATTTCAAAAGGGATAGCCGTGTTAGTCTAGTCCAGTAAAAAAACAACAAGGAGTTGTGTGGCACTTTAAGACTAACAGATTTATTTATAAGAAGAACCTGGTCACTGTCCAATTCAGTCCTCTAAACTGGAATGGAACGGGAAACCAATAGATCTGTCTGGCTCTAAGTACTAGAAGAGTACTACAATGCTTTAGAGGCAAGCATTCTCATTGCTAACCAACTCCTAGGCCAGAGATACTGGAGTTTTCCAGAGATTCTTTCCTACTAATAGTCAACACAGTATGGCAAAGAAGAATTGCCATTGGTATTGCCCAAGGCCGACTGTAATTTACTGTAGCAGTAATTTCTATTCAGAAGAAAACAGACAGATATGCAAATATAATGGCTATATGCATTTGTGATTAAAAGTGGTGTGTAAACTTATATGCAAGTTAGGTCCAGCCCTTAACACCTGGCTAGTGACTTACATGTCCACTGCATTGCCAAGTTTGGACACCTCTGGTGCAGAATTACTGAGAAGAATGGGATGCAAGCACCAGTCTCTTTGAAAGGCTTAGGGAAATGTAATGATCCCTCAAACTCACCAAAGCAGCACCAATGGCATTAGATATACCAATGAACAAGGGGACCAGAGTTAAAACCCAAGGAATCATGAGCTAAAAAGCTGGAATTTTTTAAACCATGAATATTAATGCCTAGATACTTGGGTGATGCATGCATTAGAAAGGCATAAGACAGAGTCTTTACCATTAGAAAATGTTTGCTCAGCATGGTCCCATCATTGTTACAGGTATTCTAAATACCTGTGGGAGGACTAGAACAGATCCCTTTATGTTGCACACAAGTATAGGGGTGCAGTGTCAGCAGATGTACCAAGTCCTGTCTAATTCAGCCTCTAAGTGACTGGATGACTCCACATAGTTAAGTTCAATCACTCTGGAAAGTAAATGTGTGTGTGACAGAAATGATGATTTTACAAACTGAGGTATTTAAAATAGCCATGGTGTTGGAAGTACTAATGAAAAAAGGTGTTGGATGAAGAGTTGTGTTTGAGGTGTTAATTCATGATGAGCACCCTGCATACAACAGAGACTCTGTTCAACAGGAACTGGCTGACTTTACAGAAACTGCTAGCAAAAAACAGGTCATCTATAACAACTGAAGCTTGCATAGGGAGGGAGGGAAGAGGGGCATAGAACCCCTCAATAATAGTCAGGGGCACAGAATATTTTAAGTTTGGTTGCACAGAGTGGAAGGAGAATGAGATCCAGCCAGAGGCAGGGGTCAACGTTAAATTTCTGTGCACGTCCCTGATACTGTTTGCTATAAAACAACAAGGAGTCCTGTGGCACTTGAAGACTAACAAATTGATTTATTGCATGAGCTTTCGTGGGAAAAAGGATTTTTGCCCACAAAAGCTCCTGAAATAAATAAATATGTCAGGGTATGTCCACACTTAGAAGGTTAGTTCGAATTAACTGAATTCGAACTAATCAATTCGGACTAATAATTATTAGTTTGAATTAAGTTAATTCGAATTGACACAGCCATACTAGAAATACTTAATTTGAACTAGCATGTCCATGCACGGGACTTGCAAGTTCAAATCAGGCAGGAGGCACTATTGCATAGGGAAAAATCAAGCTGTGGTCAATTCGAATTAACAGTTAATTTGAGTCAACATAGCTCCATTGGGTTAATTCAAACTAATGAGTTCGAATTAACCATCAATTCGCACTTAAGAGAGGTTTTCTTATGGATTCGAACTAGCCTTTCCTTAGTTCGAACTAATGAAAGCAAGTGTGGACATGCACTAATTTAGTTCGAATTAAGCCTCCTTAATTCGAACTAAATTATAAGTGTAGACATACCCTTAATCTTTTAAGTACTACAGGACTCCTTGTTTGTTTTACTGAAGTAGACTAACATGGCTGCCCCTTTGGAACTTGGTAACTGTTTGCTATAGTCTTCTTTCCAGATATTCACAGAATTAGAAATAAACTACTCATATAGAAGGAATGAAGCTGTTGCTGTGCAGTTCAAATTGCTTCCAAAGATAGGAACACAAGTGTTAACAGAATCAAGACTAGACAAAATCATTGGGGAAACTGTTCAAGTATTTTTGCTACACGGTAAGGAGAGCTGGGATTTTGGATTACACAAGAATTCACTCAGGAGAAAATGCCTTCTTCTGCAAATGGAAAGATCTGGAGAGAGCAACACAAATAGCATCATAGGGTGGAACAAACGCTGTCTCCTCCTTCACAACCCTGCTGTTTCCCTATACAGGCAGGAGTACAATATCAAAATTAGTTACACAGTTGAAATAATTGGTATACAGATCAGGGTTTAATGAGTCAGTTCTAAGTTTGTTTAGCTGTGTCTCCCATGCCTTCCAACTGGAGTCAACTGAAGTCATATTCAGATGTATCTGCCCTTCGCATGTAGGCCCTGCTCTGCAATCCAGAGTTGATTCCCAGCACTATGCTTGGGAGATATGGGCTCCGTTCTCAGATTGGCATGGAGCCCTGAGCTATTCATTTAACTGTTCTGCCTCAGGTATCCTATTTCAAGGTAAGAATAAGGCTTATTTATCTCTGTGTGCTGCTTTGAGCTTGAGGAGTAAAAAGGAAGACTCCCCTGCACCAGAGAGTTCTGCTACCCCATCCACTCAGACGGTTAATAGGTCATTGTCACTAAGATAGCCAGCACTAAGGCTGACACATCAACAGGGCAGTCTTACCCTGAAATCCCACAAATCATTGCAAGCCTTTATTTTTGGAAGCAGAGTGAAAATCCATCTAGCCTCGTATCCCATTTTCAAAACTGATTTGTATCAGCTGCTTAAGAGGATGGTGCAAAACATATTGCAGGAGGTAGGTGGGTAGGTAAGTATGTACATGAGAATTTTGTGTTGACACCAAGGAGATAGTGCTTGAATTATTCCCTGAAACAGGAGTGTATATTGTTTCTAGAACTCTCTTTTTTTCTGAGTTAGTTTAGTCATTGCTATAATTAACTAGAAGTTGTGGTCTTCTCATCTTCAGGAAATACTTGCTGACATTTTCTGGCCTGTGTTAAGCAGGTGGTCAGACTAGATGATCACAGTGAATCATAATAGTGTACTATTTGTGGTGCACTAATGTCTGTTTGTAAATACTACTGGTTTTTGTTACTTGAATTATAGTCACACCCAGAGGATCCAACCACACTGCACATGACACCTGATACCATGTGTACACATATTAGGAGATAGTTCCTGCCCCAAACAGCTCAGCTAAACAGAAAAAACAGTAGCTACTATCTGCATTTTATTTTGGAAATTCAGAAACAGAAAGTAATTTCCCTAGGGTCTTTTTGTCAGTCTGATTCTTGGTTCTCTGCAGATGCAGGTCTCCCTACTGTTCCATCTTACAATGGCCTGGACAATTCAAGCATCCTTATGTCTGAACTACACCCAGCTTCTAGCTTTGTTCCATATTTGTATGTCGCCCAGATGTACTGTAGTATCACTTTGGCACGCTCATTCCTTCCTTGGCGAGACAGGCCAAAGCTAAACTTTTCCATTGAAATGGGTAAACAGAAATGCTTTGTCTATTCCCCTGTAGGGAAGTTTAGCCCAGGAAGTCACTTGAACACAGCTGCATACAGGATGAAGTAACTAACATGCCTTCAGTCACCACATGTATGAAAGCTCTTTGCAAGAGACCAACCACTTAGCCACTAGATTTCGGGCCAAAGTTCCGCCCTATCGGTGTGACTCCATCAATAGCAGTTCTGCCCTCTTGTACTGAGACTCAGTCTGAGCCTTTGTCAAATTGCATTTGATGGCATAGGACACTTACATTGCTGAATACTTTTGTCAGTGATGCCCCCAATCTAATTTCCATTGCTCCCAAGTCTCTTCCAGAGGTGATACATTGCTTTCAAAGCCTTTTAGATAGTGATACATCTAAATCATAGTCAGGAGCCCTGGAATATTATAAGATTAGTACATAAACTCTATGTATGGGATAGATAGACCACTCCCCTCACCTCGCCAAGTCCTCCAAAGCAAATGCTAGAAGCCCTTCAAACACAGCTATTTCTGTCTTTCACATGATGAATGAGCAAAGAGGGAGTGGTTTGTCAGAAAGGGAGAAAACCACCCAACCCCATGGATTTACTGACTGTTATTTTGGGTTATTATTGCAATAAGTCTATTCAGGAATCTGCCGAAACACCAGGACAGAGTGAACATGGATCCCAGCCTTCTTGGATAAAAAAGTACCTCCTTTGACCAGATTGGAGTTTTCCAGTACAATTTAGAGGCAAAGAGAACACTGCTAATCACACATTAGTCTCTGACTCCATGGAATTCAAAGTCCCTCACGGTTTCTTTGCCAGTCTATTCTGCTTATAGCTATCAGAAATACAACTAAATCTAAATACAGCACCTTTCAGTTGTCCAGCTACTCAGTAAATGCTGTCTATGGTTGATGAGGACTTACTAGTTGAATGCAGAGCACATCACCCACATTTTACAGCTCGGGAACTAGAGACAGATGGTATGTCTATGCAACAAGCAGCTGTGAGTCTTAGGGCCCAGGCTGACAGACGGGGGCTTGCACAGCACTGGTTACTGGACTAAAAATAGCTGTGTGGAGCTTGTGGTTTGGGCTCCAAGGTTTCAAAGCCCATGTGCCACATCCCAACATCTGGAGAGTGGGGAGCCTGGTCCAGCTCTACAGAACAGGAACTGCCACTGGTCCAGCTCTTCCCCACTCCAACCCGAGAGCACCCCTTGCTGAACCATGGTGCTGGAGCAGAGCAGCTGCAGGCACTGGCTGGTGCCCGCTTGGCACTGCAGTATTTTGATGACTGATATATTTCAAATTTCAACTGGAAAGATTCCTCTTTGGCCTCCTCTTCATGTCCCCTTCTGTTATTTCAGTTCAAGAGTTTCTGTGGGGAAACAGTTTATGTAACCTAACCCGTGCCACCTACATCACTGGAGCATAAAACTCCTAGAGACCAGACTGAATAACATGTTTCTGATAAAGGGACATACTAAACAATGGTGGCATCCCTCTGAAAGACATAAGGAGTATTCCTTCTAACAGGCTGCACAAAGAGATAGCATGGCTGCTGTTTCTTCACAAAGATGGACATTAGAAAGGTACAGTACACATGTCAAACTCTCAGTTTCAGCAGCCTGTGGCAACTCCACTAGCTCGAAGCAAGTATCAAGCTCTGATGCTCAATGCAGACCACAAACAGATGGAGACATGAGCGTATGCACTTCACCAATAGGCAGCAGAGTATATTTGCATGAAAAATAAAGCTGTGCAGAACAGCATGCCCACACCTTGTGTAACTTGTAACAGATTAGCTAGCCTTAGAGAAGCACTGACAAGGATTTTGAAGCCAACATTTGACCTCACTGTTCTGATATGGGCTCACTTCTGGATTTCAAGCCTTCCTTTGCACATCTTTGTTCCACAGTTAACATCTGCTATTTCTGTGGGACCCCCAAGAAACTTCTCAGCATCCGTTTAACAGATACTTATTTAGCAGAGAAGTAATGAGACAACCAGGTTCACTTTAGCTCCACTGAGCAAAGTAGCAGGGAAAGTGGGAAAGGGAGAAATAGCCGCCAGTTAGGGAGTATTTTAGGCTATGTCTACACCTAAAATCTTAGTTCGGACTTGGTTAGTCCGAACTAAACAGTTCAAAAGTTATTTTGAACTAAGCAAATTTACTTTGAACTAAAAAAGCGCAGCTAGTTCAAACTAAAAGTCATTTCTAACTAAAAACCACACTTAGTTCAAATTAACCACTAGTTTGAACTTATTTAGTTTGAACAAGCATGACTACACTGGGCTAGTTCAAACTAAATAGGCAAATTAGTTTGAACTAAGCAGTTAGTTCAAACCAGCCAAACTAACTAGGCAAAGTCTAATGTAGACAGGGTTCAAATTAGTTCATATTAAGGCTCCTTAAATCAAACTAATTTGCTAGTGTAGACATAGCCTTAAAGAACAATAGTGTAAGAAATAGAGACGTGTTTAAAATTTTATTTGAATATCATTATGTCAATCACACGGAACAGTAAGCAAAGTCCTGATCCCACTGTAGTCAGTGAGAATTTTGCCACTGACTAAAATAGGGTCAGGTTTCAACCAGTATTTTAGATTTAAACTTAGTCTAGATCTATTTCTTTAAGTTAAGGTTAACACTCGCATACACCCAGCCAAAGCAGAACACCACTGAGTGATTTAGAAAGGACGGTGGGTTGCTTACCAGTAACCATCCTTCTTCGAGATGGGCTGATCGGATTCATTCAGTATTAGGTGTCTATGTGCCACAGTGCACGATTGGCCAGAACTTCTTTTAGCCTTAGCCTGTCAGGACAGGGCTGGCAGCCGCTGCTCCCGGCCATATATAGGGCCCCAGCCCTGCTCCTACCCAGTTCCCATTAACTGCTAACTCCGAGTAGGGGGGATGGTGGTAGGGCTCTGAATGAATCTGAGCAGCCCATCTCAAAGAAGGACAGTTACTGGTAAGTAACCTACTGTTCTTCTTCGAGCACTGCTTGGATACATTCAGTATTAGCTGACTGCTAGCCGTACTGGGGATGGTGGGTGGAGTCAGAACCTTATCTGCCATCAGCACGGCTACCCACAAACAGCACAGCACCCAAAATTGGGTGAAGAAGCAGTGGGCCGCCAAGCAAACACCTACGGGCATGCCACCAAATGCAGGATCTTCGAGAGAAGGCGTGCATGAGAGTGCCAAGGTCATTTGCCACTCTGTCAGAAGACTATAACTCCAACAGGGGCAGTACCTGGTTCACTGCTGGAGAATTTGTTATATCATAATAGCGAAGAACATCCTTGTCACCAGCAAGACTGTCTAGTGTAGGAGGGTTGCCCCTTCCTAGAAGAATCGACTCCTGAGAAAGGCAGTCGTGATCCAGGGCAATAGCTGCAGGTGAAGGGCAAGGGTGGAATAACTGCCGCCCTTGCCACCTAAACCCCAAAAGGGGAAGGTCAATTGGGTTAAATTACTAACCAAGACTGAGGTGGGGAACACACTGCCCCTTGACCAAACGGGGGATATGCAAGATGCCTTTCCCCATTGCTGTAACAGCAGGAGATGCCTTGGGTGGGACTAATAAGGGGCACCCTAAACTGAAGCATCCCGACTCCACATGGAAGCTAACGCAGGAAGAAGGATAATGATGCATGGGAATCGAGGGCCTGGAAGGACGGCCCTGGAATAAGGCCTAGGTGCTTGGCAGACCCATCTCTGGGGCCCAGAAGCATTAGAGACACTCCTTCAGGGAGATCATCATAAAGAGAGATGTGGACATCTCAGAAGGGCCCTTCTTTAATGGTAACCCTTGAGCAGGTTATAGTAGTAAAAAAGGGGAACCCTTAGGTACACCCATCCTAGTATCAGGAGAGAAACTAGGAGAAAAGTGATTGAATTCCCTGTGATAGGTTGTCCCCGACCAAAAATGGGGGAGAATGACCTGAGGTGGGGGCAGTGTGAAACCATCCCGGGGTTCTTGGGGGTGGGGGTGGGGAGCTTACACAACTTCAGAGCTGGGTACGCATTTCTGTCTCCTGGCCCTGTACTCTACTCTCCCAGTACACGGACTTGCATAGGGAGAGGTGTGCTGAATCGAGGGAAGGGGTATCCAGCCATCTCTGTAGACAGGTCAGGTCCACCTCGGGAGTCGTGCCCCAAGCTCCAGAATCAGAGTGTTTGGAGGGGGGCACATGGCTCAGAATATTTTCTCACCTCTCACTTCTATGGAGAAGCAGTCAACCTTCATAACATAGCTGGATGATTCATCTCTAGTGGTGGGTGCAGGTGTTGGGTCCCGGCTACAACATGCCAACTATGAGGGATCTTGCATAGATCCTGATAAGGAGAGAAGACGACACCTTAGGCAAGACACAAGTCTGACGTGGTCTATAATGCCTGTTCTGAGGGAATGAGTGTTATTGGTGCACCACCCCACGTATTGGAAGGGTTAAGGCTTGGGCAGGTCCCGGGTGGAAGGAGGGAAGAGGGAGAGATCCCGGGAAGAGGAGGAAAGCATAAGGCAACCCTTACTCAGGGAAAACAAGGAAGAACCATTGTGCCTTTTAAGAGACACCAAGGGGCAAGAGGGGACATTACAAAATCATCACCCATAAGGCATCAGGCTTTCCAGCCTATTAGGGTCTGTAAGTTTCCCTGGGCCAGAGTTCTGCAGGGGAACTACCCCGAGCTGAAAACCACAGGTCTTCAAATGGCTCGCTCAGGTATATGAATACCAATGGTGGTTAAGAGTTCTATCCCCTACTATCTCTCTTTGTTGCAATTCTAGGGAGGAGAGGGGTGCAATAGAAAGATCAAGGCAGCTCCTAGACAGCTGTCTAGCATTTTCAGGGGAAAGCAGCCTTTGCCTGGTTAGAGGCAGGTACCAGAGCAGAGGAGGTTCCAATCGAGGGCTAAACTGAGATCTGCCCGTGGACAGAAGGACCAGTGTAATATGGTGAAGGCCCTTGGGGAGCAGGGGTAGGAGCTGAAAAGGCAAAAACCCTTACGGTGAGACTCGAGGATCCCTCAGGCAAAAACCTAATATGTCTGAGGAGCATGGCTCCGTTATTAAAGGGGGGCACTGCCTGGGGAGGCGATGCAGGAGAAGATAGGGACAAAGCGGTATGAGCTTGCCCTCTTACCCGTCACTTAGGGGGCTGGGGGCATCATCCCGCAACAGTTTCCCCCCCGATCCATTGCAAGCCAACACGGATAAGGAGTGCTCCTGGGATAGCAACACGGGAGCGTACCCTTTTCAGTGTGTCCAGCTGGGAAGGATTTGGCAGAGGTGTAGGCATCCTGCCCTGGTCCCAGAGGGCTATAATTTTTTTTTTTTTTTTTTTTTTTTGGCAGGGGCATTACTTGTCTGGTTCGCATCTCTCTATGACCTCCAGATTCCGACCAAGGCTCCAAGGGCGTATGCAACTGGAACCAAGTGCATGTGAGAAGAATTCTCCAGTGGCCAGGCCCTTACCAAAGGGTATGGGAAGCGAAGAAGGAGGCACATTGTTACTGGAGAGGAAGAAGAGGTGTCCTGAGGCTGATTGTGAGGGGGCGTTTAGCAAAAGCATTTAGCATTCCACTCTGATGTTCAAGGGTTTGATGGAGGGAGAAGCGACCCTGTTGGAGCTGATCACCTATAATGAGGAAAGGGGACCATCATCCCGTGATCCAAAGGCTCCTAAAAGATAGCCATTAGCCATTTTGGTTGTGTGTGTGGGGGGTACAACAAGGACCCCTCCCCCAGGCATTCTAGGGGTCACGGTAGACTGGGAATGTTGAGGCACCTGGGGAGTAAGCATACCCAGGGCTCTGAGGGCCGACCTATGGACACAGTCGCCATGGATCAGGGAGTCAGTGGGTGGGTAAAGCAAGAGACTGTCCATCTAAAGGGAAGTCTAATATGGTCTACTGTAAGTACTCGGAGAGGTCAAAATCCTGAAGCCAGGCTGCTTGGTGCGTAACCACAGCTATAGCAATGCCGCGGCTGGCCGTGTTCGAGGCACCGAATGACACTATAAATGCATGGCAAGAGGCTAAGGCACTTTCCTTTATGATGGCATTCAAATCCTCCAAGTGTTCTTGTGGGAGGAAGCTGTTGAAACTCTTCATAGCATCCCACAGGTCTAGGGAATCTTTTAACCAGGGCCTGATGGCTACGACCCCTCAGCTGAAAAGCTGAAAACTGAATAGGTTTGGTTTTTTGGTTTTTTTTGGTTTTTTTTTTACCCAGGAGGTCAAACCTTCTGGGACTCCAAGAGGACCCAGGATGAATCACAGCAGCTTGGGCCAGTGTGTCCCAGCAATGTCAAGGACACAAGTATGAAGGGGGAGAATCAAAATGGCGACCAGAGAGGTTTCGAACCCCAAGTCGAATAAGGGGTCCTGATCTCCCACGAGGGGTGTGACCCTGACCCAGGTAGGCAGTGGCCTGGTGAAGGGGTTCAAGTGTGGTTGGGTCTTCTCTGTAAGACCCTGGTCCGTGTTTGTGGCTTTAGTCGGGAGAAGGGACAACCCCGGTACTGGGGTGCCCTCACCAGGGCCATGGTACCGAGTAAGGATTCTCTTTCTGGGCCCTCAGTAGGAGGTAGCTGGTTTCGAGTGCAGTGATGGGAAGAACCCGATGCCGCGGACCCTTCATTAAGGGGCCAGGCCTGAGGAACGCGCTCTCGGATCTCTTGCAGTGCCAAGACAAGGGTGTCGGCACCATAGGGGTTGAAGCCCGCAGTTTCACAGTGGCGCAAGCCCAAGTAGCAAGCGGCTCCCCCTGGTGCTGGGCAAAGTAGAGGAAGGAAGGAAGGAAGGTGGACTTACCAATTGCTTTGGCAGCCTGGTGGCATGTTCAGGAGCTGAAGGGACTCTGCCACTTCAAAGGCCTCCAATGTGGGTGGCACCATGATAGGCTCCAGGCACTCACCCTGGAGGGGAGGGCCAGACATGGCACTGGCACTTCGGCGCTGGAGTTGGCCCCAAGCGCCCTTACCTGAGCTCTGCTGGGGAGTGGCGTCGAGAGGTCTTTGGTGCCAACTGGCAAGTGGAGCTGCTGCCAAAGCATGGAGCTCAGATTCTCCAGCCTGTTCTTCGCCAAGTATGATACCAATCGCGGCTCTTTATTCGCAGCTGGAGAGCAGCGCCAAGAGGGATCCAGTGCCAATCCAGCACAGGGTTCCACATTGGAGGCTGATCATGGCTTTTAATCATAGCCAGAGAGTGGCAACGAAGAGGCTCTGGTGTCGACCAAGCACACGGTGCCAAGTTAAAGGCCGACTGCGGCTTTTATTGATAGGTGGACAGCGGCATCGAGAGGGCTCCGGTGCCAACCAAGCATATGGTGCCAAGTTAGGGGCCAGTCACGGCTTTTATTCATAGCTGGAGAACGGCGCCAAGAGGCTCCGGTGCCAACTGAGCATGCGGTGCCAAATTAGAGGCCGATCAGGGCTTTCATTCATAGTCATAGAGCAGTGCCGACAGGGCTTCAGTGCCCACCAAGCCGAGTTAGACGCCGACCATGGCTTTTATTCGCACCGGAAAGCGATGCTGAGAGCACTCCAGTGCCGACTGAACACACACAGTGCCAGGTCAGAGGCCCATCGTGGCTGTATTCATAGCCGGAGATCAGCGCCAAGAGGGCTCCAGTGCCAACCGAGCACACGGAGCCAGATTAAAGGCCATTCACGGCTTTCATTCATGGCTGGAGAGCGGTGCCGAGAGGGCTCTGGGGCCTGTCCAGCAAGCGGAACTGGTGAATCCTTGGGTGCGGCAAACGTACCCAGCATCAGCTGCAGGGCCCATTCCTGGGCACGTTATGCAGCCTTCACTCCCTGTCTTCCCATTTGAAGACCTGAAAATAGAGCATAATCCACCCGGTGAAGTTCATACAGGCATTAAGAAACCTCCCATGGGGTTTGTCCCTTGGCTTCAGGTTTCTGTTGGAAGGATGCAGTAGTAGCGCTGGTGAAGTCTGCAAAAAGATCTTCCATGAAAATACACATGAAACAGAGCAAAAAGACAGGCACTTGCGTAAAGAAAGAACAAGCTGTTCCATAACCGTCACTGAGGGCGGAAAAAAAGGAACTGGGAAGAAGCATGGTGGGGCCATATGGCCAGGGGGCAGTGGCTGCCAGCCCTGTCCTGACAGGCTAAGGCTAAAAGAAGTTCCAGCCAATCATACGCTGTGGCACATAGACACCTAATACCGAATGTATCCGAGCAGTACTCGAAGAAAAACCTTTGTTCATTTGTCAGAATCACATTTAGTTTTTATCTTTTAGCTTTATAGAAAGAATATTCAAAGCAAGAAACTCAGCCACCAGCTGAGTAAGCAGCAGACAAAATCCATAGCAAGCAAGGCTCTAGCTTCTTGGAGGACAGGAGCTTTTTCATTCCTCATTGCCAAGAGTCCTCCTTTATTGTTTCTCTAGCTTGAAGTTTGCTTTAGCATCCTTAATAATTGATTATGATAAACCCTAGTATGAGCATATCCATGATCTATTTAATTATCAAATGCAAAACAACAGCCACACTAACATTAAGGCTCTTGTATCTAACTTTCAACAAAAACACAAGTTCTTTAAATCACAGTTTCAATCTCCACTCCCAGCAGCTTGGACAGTTCTGCAAACAACTGACAACATAAACAATAACTTTTAATTCTCACTTTTGGCCACCAGCAAATAGTTCACTGGTTTCCCCCTTTGGGCTGTGTGATATTAAGCATCCACCCCATTACAAAACACTAAGAATTTATCATCTAAACTTTAGTGCACTGTAAAGCATGTGTCTGCACACAGCCAGCTGCGAGCTTTGTTAGTGTAGTCCGGTGGAAAGAAGAATATCTTGATTAAGCAAACTGCTGGTTAGGATCTCCTCCTCCAGCTCTTAACAGCAACACACCTGAAAAAATCATTTCACTGCCTGAGCTATTTACTGAAAGAAAGATTCTTATTAAAGATAATAAAAATGTACATGTGGACCACACATAAAAGCATCTCCCTTGGAAAAATGTTAGATTAGATTAGCTTAGACATTAGTACTGCCAAGTAATTTAGAGCTGGGATAAAGTGGCAATCAGTTGTTTGCTTCTCTCATACTGAGACTGTATAATCCTTGGTGAGCGTTCTCCTCCTTCCACCTTTTCAAATAGGCTAAGAGCTTAACTTGAATTAAGGGGATGAATTTAAAGTGCAAGTGCTATTCCTGCATAACTCTGCGTGTGGACACTCTCTTCAATAAACATAGTTATTCCTGAACGTTGGAAATTATTCCTGAATAGCTATTGCAGAATAAATTTGTGTCTAGACCAGTACCATGTTCAGTTATCACAGTGATGAGCAGAGGACCAGTGCTAGGATGTAGCTAGACATTAGCCCTAGAGAATAAATTCTATTTTCTAGGGCGTAAAGAGAAACCTTTTCCTCCACCTAACCTCAAATAGCCATCATCTGGCTTCAGCCTATTTCTTGCCCCCTACACAGTAAGGCCCTTCTAGGTCCGGTGGAAATGCAGGACATGGACAACAGAACATTCAAAGATTCAGCCCCTCAGTTTTATGACAAGCTGTATTGTTCCATTCAATGCCATTCCTCCGCAAATTGACCCATCACACCTGAAGCACACTCAGGCAGCACAGGACACAGCACTACAATCAGGAATTAACTCGAGGAAGACCTGTAGCTCGTGTTACTGAGGAGGCCAGACTTGATGCTCACACATGTCCCCTCTGAATTTCCAGCAAGAGTTTCACTGGTTTGGCGTCACACTTTTGTAGTGACCTGGGACTACACCTACTTACCTCACACCTCAGAGAAAGAAGGTTATGGCTCCCTTCCCAGTAAACAGCATCTGCCTCTGCAATCACTGTTGCAAAGGGCCACATGTTGTCCAGAGCTCCCAACTCCTGACCTTCCCTTGGCCTTTGGGGTTCCCTTGCTATTTGTCCATGGCTGACAGTGGGACAGTCACACGCTATCTCTGTCAAGATGCAGGGTTTGATTTCCTTGCTGCCTCTTTTCACTGTTAGCTGCTAGGGGTGGGCAAATTGAACACTCAGTTCTCCAGGAAGCAGAAATACCAGCTACATAAATATGGTTGAATGTTTCTGATTGATTCCCATGCAGCTGATGACAGTGGCTGTTGGGAGCTAGGAGAACTGATTAGGATAGAAGACAAGTCCCTCCCTCCACAGCTCAGCTGACAGAGCCTTCTACCTTTACCTGATCCGATGGCTGATACAGCATTGGGCCTATCAGACAGTTCTCCAAAGAACGGAGCAAAGAGATGAGAAGAAAAAGGCTCCTGGGCTCCTGCAGAAGCTGACTGCAGCTGGAATGAGGAGGGAAGCTCGTGGCCTATTGGAGAAGAGGAACATTGGGGAAGGGCTGAAAGTCTTGGACTAGGGGTGGCTGATATTTGGATTAGAGAATATTCATACTGGAGGAGGAAAGTCAGGACATTCTTCTGCTATGCAGCTGCCCTAAAGTACTGTAGGATGCACTCCCTGAATAGCTGGATCCATGCACGTGGCCATTTACTTTCTACTGAGCTACTTTCCTACCTGGCTGCCTCCAAAAAGATCTTAATAAGAATAAAAGCCTTTCACAACATTCAGCTCAGCTAATCTCAGCCACTACCGAGAAAGAAAAAATCTCTAGTTCTCAGACCAATGAAACCCAAAATGAGGTTGATGCGAAGGAGGAGGTGAAAGGGCTGTGCAAGATCAGTGCAATAAGCGAATAGGATAACAGTGCCAGTACCAATCTGTAGCGGGAACAAGCAAAGAGCTGCAGGGCTGTTGCTCAGAATGTGTGGCGAAGATTCTTTTTTATAGAAAGTCTTTTTCTTGTGAATGATTGAATCATAGCAGAGGATACAGCTTTGCCTCCTTTTTTAAAGAGCATTCCATCAATCTGTCTACAGAAAACAGACCTAAGCAACAGTCACACAGCCCTGTATAGTACAATACACCAAAGGTATTGGGCATCCTCACCTCTCACTGATTTCAATGGGAACAATGGTGCTCAGAACTTCTGAAGATCACACCCTTATCTTTCTTTGTAATGCTGCCCTTCAGCATTCAAATCCATATGTCTTCTGTTTGACCATCATATCTAGATACTACTGACCAGCTGCCACTCCCAGTATCTTGTCCCAAAAACTCCCTACATTAGACAAAAATCCCCATGCTTGTTGCTCCATGCCATTACTGCCGTCCTTCCCATGAGCCCTTCCACTGGGACACAGCCTTCCATGGCACTTCCTCTAGCCAGTGGCCACTCTGACTGTGGTCAGCCTCTGGGAAAGCACCACCAGCTATGGATCTCTCCCTTGCACACTGAAAACTGATCCAGACTTTGTACTGAAAGGCTCATGCTTCACAGGGGGCAAGTCATTAAACTATAGGGTGGTTTTCAAGGAGGGTTCCTGGATCTACTTTAAATGGCTGCTGCTATTAATCAGTCCTACTGCTTAGTCACCTCTGTCCTTCCAACCTGTGCCAAGTTAGAACTGTTATTTCACAGCATGTACTGTACTAAGAAGCCAGTTCCTGTAAACTATCTGCTCCACTGCAAACTGAATCACATATTGTTTTCTACACTCTCTCATTCTCTGTTTCGGTGAATAAACAGGCCTTACAGTTACTTACAAACCAGAAATAGGGGGGAAAAGAGTGAAATGTCACTTTACATGTTGGTACACATGACTGAATAAGGACATGGTGGTCCTGGGAAAGTGAGGAATTGGTGTTGGGATGAACACAGGACTAAGGGTCAGGAGCTCCAGGACTGACACCGTCCGCAGATCACTTAAGCGAATGTTTTCCAACATGGTTGCTAATTTGGGGTACCCCAACTTCTGGGTGCTCAGACAGAGACTGATTTTCAGAGGTGCTGCACACCCACAATTCCAGATGAAATCAATAACAGTTGCACATCACTGCAACAAATCAGGCTCTGTGTGTCTCCACCTATGTACAAAATACAGAGATACCCAAAATCAGTTGGCACTTTAGAAGATACTGACCTGAACTGTGTCCCAGAACCCACAGGGAACAGCTGTTTCCCCTTTAGCCTCACTTATTACAGAACCCTCAGATGCTTGTCTTTTTAATAAAACAAAAAAGCAAAAGCAAAGTTCACAGTGGTCCAAATCTTTATTTACTTTTTGCTTTGTCCCTACTCAGACAGAACTCCCAGGCACTTCAACAGGAGTTTTGCCTGAGTAAAGAGCAAGAGGAAAAAGGATGAGGACTTTAGGACTTGGTCCCTGTATACTCATACTCACAGTGCTCATATTCTGCTTAAGAACATTCTATTCATTTGGCTGGCAGGGGAGGAATGTAGGGAGGTGTGAGAGAGACATAGCCTGACTGCTGTGCCTGAGCAGAAAGGATTTGGAGTTTGTCTTAGACTATCTCTCACTCTGACCAGTTAGCTAAAGCTGTAGTAACTCCTGCTTTTTAGCTCTGTAAGTTATTAGTTCAATTCCCTGTTAAGCACGGTTCAAAGCATCTGATGAAGTGGGATTTTCTCCCATGACAGCTCATGCGATAAATAAATCTGTTAGTCTTTAAGTACCACAAGACTCCTTGCTCTTTTTGCTTTACTAGACTAACACGGCTGCCCCTTTGGAACTTGGCTATACATGCATGTGTCTGTCTCTGCTAGTGTGTGGTGGTACGTACATTCTACCCCATAACAAACAAGGAGTCCTATGGCACTTTTAAAGATTAACAAATTTATTTATCTCAGGAGCTTACATGGAAGAAAATCCCACTTCCCTCAGACAATAAATAAATTTGTTAGTCTTTAAAAGTGCCACTGCACTCCCTGTTTGTTTGCTGATCTAGTTTAACACAGCTACCCCCTTTGGACCTATTCTACACCATGTGTCTGTACATGTGCACGCCATTCCTGTCTGGGTACCATTCTCCTATCTCTTGCTCCTGCAGCATATTAACCAGGTGTGTGGTGAAAGAGAGACCATGCAGTAAAAGAATGTTGATCTGTAACAGAAAGCAATGTTCTGTTTCATTTTTTTCATACCCTTCATTCTACCCCAAGTTGTTTACAATTAACCACACTCATAAGAGGCTCTTCCGCCGTTACTGCACTTCAGGTCAGTTCAAAAAGGCTGCAAGAGAAATGCAAATCTGAAGAGGAAACCCTTACACCCCACTTTATGGGTTGCACAGAGATGTTTTTATCGGTTCTAACATGTTTGACTTGGCAAGCTGCCTGCAGAAGCATTGTAAACCCGTCTTCTCTTGCATTAGAGGATATGGGCTCCCCTTGCAGGCCAGACAACAGATTTATTTTCTTTCATGTATTGTTAAAATGTGCACATTTGTTTCTAGTGATGCAGAAAGCAGGTGCAGTTCCTGCTAGTATTGGATCCCTAGAAAGAAAGGGTACATGACCCACACTCTGGTGCAGGTATTTTTTGGAAGTGTCTCCTGAAAAGAAGAGAGGCATAGAGCAGGAGCTGGCCATAGAGCAGGCAGCTGAAGATTATAATTGTGACCAGTTGTACGGATCTCTAGCTAGGCACGAAGAGGTTTAACTCCAGCTGTGTGGTGAGTACCTCTGAGAAAGCATAGGACTATTTGACAAGATAGGAGGGCTAGGAGAATGTAAGGAGCAGGAAACATAGAGGAGGCAATCACAGACAGACTTCAGCTTTTATTCTTAAAGAGAAAGTAAGTTTTCTAGTCCTTGTCATTGTGAAGAAAGATTCAAAATGTGACCCAAGTACACCCTAACGCCCTGAAAAGTAGAAAGAAAAAAATCTAGTATGATTTTGGTGAGCCTGACTCATGATTTTTGACCATTTGGGGTAGGCAGTGCTGTACCTCTAAGGTACAGACAAAATGGGTGAATGTGCACGAGTAGCGAATTGGTTGGTAAGTGCTCATGTGGGTAAGTCTGACAGCAGTTTGATAAGGCTGGCAAGTTGCTGGATTGTCCAAGTAAAAGAGCTCAAAGATCTGACCCTGCTGCCTATCTTCATGAGAGAAACAGAAACTCCGTCCACTCAATGAGGGGAATTTATGTAGGCAGGTCTGAAAACCAGGGTGCAACAGACTTCTCCTAGGCTGCTTGGGAGGCTGCCACTGGTGACAGGGCAAAAGACTGTCTGCTTGGGGCGAACAGATTCTGCTGAACCCTGGCAGCATAAATCTAGAGTTTGCCTGAACCCTATTAAAGTGGAAGACTGTGTAGCATGCACTTAAATTCCATTTCCTGAAGGCACTGAACTTGGAGAGTCATAGGATCATACTGCCCACACTAGTTTATATCCTCTGGTCCATGGTGCTAAACCAGAAGAACAGCAGTGAGGTAAGGCAGCAAACACAGGGAACTCTTGCTCCCAGAGAGCAGAAGGTGCTATTGTTGTAACCCTTCCTTCCTTATTTAACTGCACAATTTGAACTGTATGGAGAAATGAATGAAGAAATAAAATCATCGGACCTTTGGTTAAGGCTCTTGTTACCTGCAGCAGAATTTGAACCCACAAAGCTAAAAGGAGTCTTGTGGCACTTTTAAAAGACTAACAAATTTCTTTATTGCATGATAAATGTGTTACTCCTTAAAAGTGCCAGCAGACGCCTTGTTTGTTTTGCTGAACTAGACTGACATAGCTACTCCTTTTGAATAAAGCTGAAATGGTAACATAGTGCAGTGAAACAAACAAGCAGTCTGGTGGCACTTTTAAAGAGTAAAAAATTTATTTATTGCATGAACTTTCGTGAGAAAAAATCTCACTTCATCAGACTATTTAGGCCCCTTACCAGCAAAGCATGAACCTGGTAATAAATGGGTGTAAAGGCTTTATTGGAGTGGTTAAGCAGTTTCAGTAGCATTGACTGTCAGGACTCAGTTACTATAAAAAATTCAGATATGACGAATGCTAAGCAACAAATAGCCAGTCTCACTTGACCTTTCCTTGGGAACAGTCAAGCAGTCATAACTCAGGGCAGCTTTTGAAATATCTTGACATAAAGAAATGCTGCACACATTGACACCACAGTTGTTGTGGCTGACCTGCACTTCACTCACATGATTACTGAACAAAGCATTTATTGTCTCTGAACTTTCATGACCAAGCTATCCTACCCTTCCCTCTCCCAACCCATCGCTGTCAGCTTCCTTCTTTGTAAGTTACAGTACTCAGTTAAACCAGTGGGACTTTAAATAACATATCTGTGCTCCACTGTATATGAAAACCAACTTTGCTGAAATGTCAGGCTACTGATTAGTCAAAGTCAGCAGACACATACACACAGCTAATTTGATTTGAATATGCTATAGTAGTGTGACCTCTTGGACAGTGCAAGATAAGCATTTCTGTTTAAGTCACTCAGTAGCCATAACCACAACCAACCCCACATAAGTACATTTCAAGTGTGATTCATTCTTTCTTGATTAAAAAATTAATTGAAAAATAGCCACCATATATCACATCTGCCTGCCCTCCTCTCTGCAACTGAGGCAAATTGTGCACGGTATACCAAATGTCAGCTCGCCTTGTTTTTTCCATATTTCTTTTATTTTCTGTTGTGATAAAGCATCACCAGGGCACAGCCTCTCTCGTCACAACGGCAGGAAAAGGGTGGGGTTTTGTAACTGAACTGAGCCGTTACTTATTTATGTTAGCTGGAGACTATAGGCCAGATCCTCGGCTGGGAGAAACTGGGGAGGTCCCCTTAAGTTAATGAAATGGTGCCCATTTACACCAGTGGAAGATCTGTCCTCCTGAGCATATCAGTACAGCCCCATTCATGCCACCTCTTCTAAATTGACATCCATGAAATAAACATTCCAATAATGCTGTAAGCCCTACAGGATGTCTCCATGCACACAGTTTTCTGTTCTGGTTCAGACCATTGGTTTGTCAAGCTCAGAATCCTACTTCCGGCACTATCTAACACCTATTAGCCTGTCCTGCTTAGTTGTTAGTTTGTGATACTTTTACTCTCAGGGTTGTGAATGGAGCCCCACTTTGTATCAGTCTAGCAGCATGAAGGGCCCTTGAAGTGGACATAAATTATAGTCACTTAAAGGCCTCTGCACTGCCTGAGTGAAGTAAAAGCACCTTAATGTAAGTGAAAATTAGGCTCATAATCTACATCAGCAATTGTGTCATGCTGTCTATGGTATATGGAAATTCTGAACTGAAACACAACACAATTACAAATCTCAGCCTTCATAACTACAGATGTATACATCATAGATGCAGCCACTTTTTTCTTAAAATCCAGCCAGTTTTTGACTCTGTGACATTCTGCAGCAATGAGTTCCACAGACAGATTCTATGCAGAATGAAGGATTTTCTTTCAGAATTCTAAACTTCTTCTCTTTCCATTTCATTAAGTAGACCTTTTTCTTGTATTACAGGGTAGGGTAGGGTAGGGTAAGAAAGAACTGTTTAGTTTTCATAACAACATTAAATATTCATTCAAGCCCCATTTCAGTCTTCTCTTTGTCAAGCTAAATCGTAATGCTACTCCTTGCAGTCCACCTCATGTAAATTGTACATGGCCTCTAACCACCTTTATTATCTGGACTTTTTCAGTTTCAACCCAGGGGTTGCAATGTTCTGGTGGATGGAAAAAGCAAGGTATCATCACAAATAACCTAGAAATACCATTGCAATGATCACACAGGTATCTTGTGGTTGTGATGATCTTCTTAAAATGTAACTGACCACCAGGATGATATATATCCCAAATCCCAAATCTGAGATTATTTATTTAAACATTAAATGACAACTGCAGAAACAGAGAGGGGGCAGCCTTTCTATTTCTTCCTGAGGGTATTGCAAGTAGATGGCAAAAGGACTTTACAGTCTGAGGATGCTGCTTGCCCATGGGATGCTCAATTCCTGCCTTCACATCTGCCAGAATTTAAGTACATGGAAGAGAATTAAAGTGTAGCCATGGTCTGTTTAGAATAAGTGAATATATACAAATAACACCTTCTTAGTCATATTATCTGCTCCCTGGGTCTGATTTTTCATTGCTTGTGTTTGCATTGTTGCAAAGTACATGCAAAACCCTGCCAAAATCAGAAATGATTTACACTCACTGTGCCTTACGGTCAATGACTATACTTCACTGCAGGGCAATGGAGAATCAAACCCACTGCGTCTGTCATTTCCTGACACACACGGTTTTATATAGTCATCCATGTGCTGCCCAACTAAACAAACTAGACTAGTCAGTCTGAAGTATCTGTATTCTAGGGACTGATGTGAGAGGCAGAAAGAAAAGTGGAGTTTGCAAAATTCAACAATTAGAAGTCCTCTTTTGACTTCTAAACTGATCATCTCCTCATGGAATTCTTGAGAAGTAATAACTATGCAGAATATATGACTTCAAGGTATTAATTTGTACTGTCTAACTATTCTTCAGACAAGGAGATATGAACAGTGTGAGAATGAGGTATCTTGGACAAAGGACGAAGTAAAGGATGCTATTGTTTTTCTAACCCCAAGCGTTACATCTGTTTGGCAATGTCAGTCACTAGATTTGACATCCATCTTCATCTCACACTTAAATAACCAGTGATGTATGTTCAGCAAAGCCTAAATGTGGGAAGTTTTCAGATACTATAACCACAATGAATGATGTGCTGCTTACTTGTATGTCGTTTCAGATGTATTTATATTTTTATTCCTCTTAGTGGGGAAGATTGAATTAAGTTTGAATCAGGTTCCTCATAAAGCAGCCAGGGTCCTTCACCCTGTGCTCTGAAATTGCAATGAAAATAGGATATTCTCAGTTACAATCAACATGCATTTTAATCCCTATTAACGTCATCACATTTGCAGGGACAGATTTAAGGGTAAGTGCCCAGGGGGGCAAAGGAACAGGGGGCCTAATTGTAGAAATTGGGGTTGGGAGCTGGCCAGGGAAGGGTGTGAGGAGGAGAGCAGAGCTGCAAAGAGGCAGACTGGCTGGAGAAACTGGAAAGCAAGTGAGAGATTCCCTATGCCAAGCCACAAAATCCCCTCCTTTCCCCTGCAGCAGGACTCATCAATGTCCCTCTAACTCAGCGTTCTTTCACTGGGCTAGTAGCTTACATATCACCTGCAGCCCTGAGAAATGTAGGGCACCTCCCTCCATTTACCAGAACCTTTTATGAAGGACTCAATATATCAAATACAAGTGTGTAGGGAGTCCCCAGGGGAGTTCAGGTGGCATCATATGACCTGCTCAAATGATATAGCGCCAGTTTTTCAGAGTTAGAAGTATACAGATGCTAAGCATACACTTAGTTGGTGCCTCCAAATCTCAGACGTGTACATGCCGCAACAGGTATTCCCACATCTAGATGGCCAGTACAGCTAACTGCCATGCATGCATAAGCACCGAATTAGTGGGCATACCTCTGCTATGTGCAGGCATGGATCACGTTTGAAAATCTGATCTGTCATACACAGAAAATCCAGTGCCATCTGTGTACATTAATGCATCGTAATTCTTTTGTACCAGGAGGTATCTCATCGTTTTAAAAACCAACGGCTTCAGCCTCCTTTGCTGCCATTCTCCCTGGGTAATTTCCTCTGGGTATCATTTACTGCATTATATCTCTACTACTCTCCACATTTTTTCTAGTGCCTGTCTGCCTCAGTTGAATTTCTTCTCTCCCTTGAAATCTCCTCTTTCTTCCCTGGTTCACTCTTCTAAGCCATCACCTCCCCCATTACTCTCTCTGTCTATACTCCCCTCACGCCCCTCCCCCTCCACAGCCTCCTCACACTTGTTACTTACATACTGACATAGACACGCATACACACACTCGCCCGGCCCAACCACACATATGCCTTGCCTGAACTTGCCTGTCGTTCAAACACGCAAACCCAAAGCACCCACTCACTTCCCCTCTCTTCCCCCTACTGCACATCCACGCAACAGCTCATTCACTGCCCCCCAGCAGTTTTCTACCCACTCACTGACTGGCCCCACAGCCCTCCACCTGCTCGCTCTCTGCCCCCACAGCTCTAAACCTGCTCACTCACTGACGGCCTCCCCACACTCCTACACCTGCTCACTTGCTGACTCCCCAACCCCTATACCTGCTCGCTACTGCCTCCCCACACCCCTACACATGCTTGCTCTCTGCCCCTATAGCTCCAAAACTGCTCACTCACTTCCTCCCTGCAGCCTGCCCCTCCACAGTCGTGCACCCACCCACTCACTCACTGCCTGCCCACAGCCCTACACCTGCTCACTCATTGTCCCCTACACTGCCACCCCCACAAACTCCCTGTCCCCTGCAGCCATACACCATTCATTCCCTGCCCCCACAGCTCTAAGCGGGTTCACTCTCTGCCCCCCCAGCTCAATGCTCACTCGCTTACCACCTCCACTGGCTGCTGTGCTCCTGAACAGCCATATCCCCGCTCTCTTTGTCCCCCGACAGACTCACATTTGTTCACTCAGCACCCTACCACATTCATATATCCGCTCTCTCATTCCTTTCCTATGGTGACGGACCTTCCTTTGTTGCCCCTCTCCCCACATACACTGTCCCCAGAGCCTCCAAAGAACTGGCAGAAGAGACCGCTACAGAACTGCTGCAAAAATATTGTATTAGCCTATAAAGGGGAAAGCTGCAGCTAGGATTCATGGGATCCACAACTGGTAGCAGCAGGTCCCCATATGGCAGAAGTAGGCAACCCTTGGCACATGCACCAACAGTGGCGTGCAAGCCCTTTCACAGTGGCACATGAGACCCTCTCTGCACCACAGAAATTGCCATTCCTGCCACCAAAAGTGACTCTGGGCAGCATCTTTCTGCAGCATGCATGGGAACCCTGAGATGGGCTGCTTCATTCAGTGGCATGCCAGGGAAGCACTCCCTCGCCCCCACTCTAGCTGTGGCTCCCACTGAACATTCAGGTGACTGCCATATTTTTTCAGCAGAGCAGGCCACTGGCACAAGCTGAGGGTTGAGAAGGAAGGGCCAGCATGGGGGTTGCCAAAGGTTGCTGACCGCTGACGTATGGCTTAATGGTTTCCCCTGCATTCTATCTGCATTCCTTGCTGGCTCATCTTTTCACTTCTCTTCTCCATCTGCCCCTCTCCCTTAGCTTCCCTCTTGTTCCCTCTTGTCCCCTGGGCTCTTCCTATTGAGCTCCTGCTTCACCATCCAACATTCCTCTCTCTCTTCCCATAGCTGGCCCAGCTCTCCTGTTGCAGGTTACCCCATTCTATCCCCTGTATTGACCCATTTGGCCCAGGCTCCCTTTGCTATAAACCATACAAACCTTTGCTACAACTTGCAGGGAGGGGCTTAGTTAACATCCTCTGCTGCCGCCACTGAAAGACTAGAATGCATTGCTCAAAGATCTAATTGTTGGGTCACAAGCATAAATGATTTTTTTCAACTGCGTCCCAAGAAAAAAGTTTGAAAACCACTCCTGCAGAGAGCTATTTAAATGCACCATCTTTATCTACAGTCAGGACTATGCTCTGGGGTCCATGGACAGTAAGATGAGTTCCATGACAATGTGATGATCTGGAGCCTGAAGAATTCAAAGGGTGCAGATCTTGACCATTCTTTCCTGTTAACCTGAACCAAAAGCTTCAAAGAAGATCTAACATATCACCTGAGAAGCCCCCCAGCTTCCTTTTTTTTAAAGGCTTCACACTAATTTTAAGTTTTTTATTGGCTTCACACTAATGTTTAATTTTGTAGACTCATCCAACTTCCATCTACACCTGCAGGACCTTTCAAATGCCACGTAAATGATTTGGAGCCAATGCAAGACAATCTACTGAATTTAATAATGATCCTTTCTCCATTAAACTATGTGGGGAATTTGGATAGCCATTCTAAGGGAAGCAAGACTGGGTTCTTTTTCATAACATCATCACCGCATTGTGTTGTTGTAGTGTTACAGAAAGAAGGTGCTCTGGAATACACAACAAAAGGTGGCAAATACACCTGATCAAAAATTTTCCAGTGGAACTGTTTTTTGATAGAATATTGGATTACTGAATAAAATATTTTGTGTAGTGTCCGCTTTCCACAAAAAAAAGTTTTGTTTTGTTTTTTTTTTATTGAAGGCGTGAAAACCTGAAAACTGAAATATTTCAAACTGGAAATACTACTATGGTGCTTTTTGGGAGTTGTAGTTCTAGTTCTATTCTGCTCTATGCTTTTCCTAATCCCAAGAGTGGAGACCACAGTATATCATAGGAAATGTAATCTGAAGGATTCCATCTTACAGATAAGAATTTGATCATGAGGCAACCAAACTATAACTCCCATGTCGCACTACGTTCAACATTTCCAAATCAAAATAGTTCTATTTATGGCTAAAATATGTTTAGGCCAAAATTCTTCAGTTTAAGATGAACTGGAAAGGTATTCAAATCTCCAGTGAAAAAAATGAAAATTTTCAGTGGAATTTTTTTTTCAATCCATCTCTAGTGGAAACCCTTTCAGGAATGTACAAAAATGCCACAAAAAGCAACAATAGGGATCAGCTGAGCAGACAAGCCATGAAATAGGATGATGACCATCTAAAGTCAGACATGATAAAAAGTTGGAGAACATACTGTAAAGAAAAGTTTAACTCCAAAGTGATGGGCAAGGTGGGCTCCAAAAGGATTCTAACATCACTGAATTTATCAGAAAGATGAAAAGACAGAGTCAGTGACAGGGAGGAATAGAGAGAGGGAAAGGAGTGGGATGGACAAGGGAAAGTGAAGAGGGAAGATGGTCAGAGAAAGGACAGTAGACACATTTTAAATACCTTTCTCAAAGTATTACTAAAAAAATAAATCAACCTTGGTGGAAGTGTACTTTCCACCTTTCTGGGTTCATTTAAAAGTTGAATTGAGTGTTCCTGTGTGGGGGGGTAGAAAGGGGGGGGGTCATTCTGTTCCCAGCTGTGCTCGTAGAACATGAAAGCAAGTGTAGGTATCACTAACATACATAGCCAGCCCCAGCTTTATTATTAAGAATAATGGGAAAGAATTCAGTTATATCGCATCCCTCTGCTAATAGCAAAATGGTTCCTCTCTATTCTTTCTCTCCCTCTCTTTCCCTCAGCCCCAATGAACTTAGGTTCTCTAAAATGCTGCCATTGACAACAGACAGCAGAAAACATTAAAAACCACCTGCACTGTTCCCACCTTTGTTATATTACATAAAGCCTTTGTATTCTGCAGGCATCATCCTTTGCAGTGCTGGACCCAACCCCATAGACAGCAACAGGAGTCTTCCCGGGAACTATCCAATGGCAAGACTCCAAGCAGCATCAGTAGGCTTTGGATAAGGCCCTCAGTGTTCATCATGTAAACAATCAATAAGTAATGAGCCATTTGACTATAAAAGTTCCTGTGGCACTTAAAATCTCCCTCTGGTCTGGGAAGAGAAACTACAGTAATTTCAAAATAGGGGGTTGCACTTTTACTAAATGATTTCAGACCATTTTTTTCCATTGATATGACAATAGTGGTTACTCAAACAGCTTCTCATATTACTTCCTGTTCCACAGGAGAGTTCAGTGTGTGTGTGTGTGTGTGTGTGTGTGTGTGTGTGTGTGTGTGTGTG
>ML682004.1:44679448-44718205 GCA_007922195.1 Podocnemis expansa
GTGTGTGTGTGTGTGTGTGTGTGTGTGTGTGTGTGTGTGTGTGTGTGTGTGTGTGTGTGTGTGAGAAAAAGATGCTGGATTGACAGCTGTGATGTTTCAGCTCCTCTATGCACCCTGACAACAGGTATATTTTTGGCATCTGCTGTGCAATCTTTGCTCACACATCCTTGCTGATACAACTCAACCCCAAACTAGAGACACCAACTCTAGAAATAAGGATATAGTTACTTTTCCACAACTCACTCCATCCTTGGCCTTTCTGAGCTGAGAGTATCAAAGAGGGCTCAGTCATGTCAGTTGTGGTGGTGGATTTTGTGTTGTGGTCACCTGTCCAGACTAGCCTCTGGACTGAAGACAACAACTCTGATTACATAAATCCTCATTAGTTTTTCCAGACCAGATTTGGGGGTCTTTAGTCAATCAAAACATTCACTGAAGTTAATAAAAAATTCACTAAATAAGGATTTCACTTTCAGAGACTATAACGGGAATGGTCCTGTCTAGAAGTCAGAGCTGGGAGTCAGACCCAGAATCAGTAACCCAGAGCAAGCATGGATAAAGGCAAGAGCGGAGCTGCAAAAAGCACCAGGGCAGGTGGAAAGCTGGAGCAGGACTAGGAATTGAGCTGGAGCCACTAAGGCCTCGAGTCTGTTACCAAAGTACAGTTCCTAGACATGACATGATGCTCAAAAGACAAAAGTGATGTTTGCCTTGTGAGGCTTTAATACCTGCCTGGGGAGTCACCAGACAAGCTCCAGACTTGCAGATTGGCTGAAGCCTCGAAGAAGAATGACTCATGACCTTACAGAAACTGGGTGGGTAAGGACCAGTTTCTGCTAGTGAGAAATACAAGCTGGGACCCTCCCCCACACCTGGGGTCCCAGAGCCTGGGCTTCATCACAAGCCCAAATGTCTACACAGCAATTATACAGCCCTGAAGCTCAAGCCCCTAAGTGGGATTTTCTCCCACAAAAGCTCATGCAAAAAATAAATTGTTTAGTCTTTAAGTGCCACAGGAATCCTTGTTTGTTTTACTGAGCTAGAATAACACAGCTGCCCCTTTGGAACATAAGCCCATGTCACCGTGGGCTAGCTGGAAGTATAGAGATACCTCTAAGACAGCTCTCTGTTTCTGGATCAACGGAGAGCCAAGATATTTTAATTTACTTTATATTTTTTTCTCGGTTATTTATGCTATCTTTCCTTGTTATTAGAATGTATGTCTACACCATAATTGAACGTCTGTGGCCAGCCCATACCAGCTGACCTGAACTTGGGCTATTGGGCGGTAAAACTGCAATGTAGATGTTGGAGCTTGGGCCACGCCGGGGTTCCCGCAATGGGAGAAGGTACCAGAGAGTGGGCTCCAGTCCAAGCCCAAACGTCTACAAACAGTTTTACAGCCAACAGCCTAAGTCCCATGAGCCCAAGTCAGCTGACACAGGCCAGAGAAGGGTGTTTAATTGAAGCGTAGACATGCTCTTAAGATTCATGGTACTCTACAGCTGAATGTGTAGAGATCTTTATGCCACAGATTGGTGCAACTCATAGATATTTCCTATTTCTCAAGAACTGTCATGAACACCCCAAACCAATCTATCTCACCCTCCATTTTCATGTCTGTCATACATTGGACCAGATTTGTCCCTGGTGTAAACCCACTAGACTCAGTGGACCTATCTATATACCAGAGATAAATTTGGCCCAATGTCATTATGGTGCTTCAAACTTAAGTGAAACAATGTTGTATAACCCCAGTTACCCAGCCATGCTAGTCAGAGGCCTCTATAACTCAGGGAGACAAATCAGTAGACTTTGCAGTCTGTGGTCTTCTGAGTCAGCTTCTCTCAATGGCAGAAGACAGACTGCCAAGCGAAGAGCATGAGCTGAATCTGGCAGTCAGAGGTGTGTGTTTGTTCTATTGAGGTCAACAGGAACTGATCATGCATCTGAAGGCAGATTAGTAGTACTAGAGTACTTCTCTGGGAGCCACACATACTATATATGAGCCAATCTAATTCAAAATTGAGTGTGAAATTTGAGGGTGTTGCTTATCCAGTATGAAATGCAGTATATTTGAGGGTTGGAAGGGATTAGCAGGTATTTTCAGGAGTACTGTATTTTCAGGTGTATTATGCCTAATGAGTAATGCTTATGCAGCAGCGCTTTGAGGACATTAAGTACTATCACATTAGGATTTGCTTGGACCAATGTTCACTTCAGAAATCCCCATTCTGCTCAGGAAATGTTGTCACTTAATAGCATTTGTTATTTGTTTGTTTGTTTTGTAACATATGATTTGTTACACCTGGTGATGCAGTTTAAACTGGCATGTAGTTTAATTCCCAAATAACTTATTTCATTGCATAGAATAGATAGAAAATGATTATTACATAATCATTTTTTAAATAATAGCCAGTAAACTTATTTTCCAAGTTTGTTTTCTATCCTGGAAATGTTCTAATTGTGTTTATTAGATGTAGCATAGGTAGTGCTAATCTACCAATATGCTGCTGCCCTCCAGAAGAACTTACATGTTACATTCAATGGGTACAATTTTATTCATAGTTATACCAGTGCAAATCCATCAAAGTCAGCATAACAGACATTGTACCTGAGAACATACTTTGAACCATTAACCTTCTAAACATGATGCATCTAATGCTGATTACTTTGATTTCTGGATTATTACAATTAAACATTTCAAGAGCTTGTAACAAGATAGGAAAAAAAATGTCCTTATCATAGAACATCCTTAGGAGCAAGGATGTATGCCCATCTGTTATTAATGAAATAGGCAAACAATACAGTGCTTCAGTCCAAGAGGAAAAAATATTTCAATCCATTTAGCCATGTTAGGTTCAAATCCAAAATCCTTTATTTAGTACTCCTAGAAAACAAGGCCACTGGAACCTGTGCAATGCCTTTGTAGCATTCAATTGTATGCAATGTTTGATATTTTCTGAGTATCGTCAGTACCTAATTTTCCCTGTAAATAAAAGTGTGCTTGATTTTCATAGATCATTATGCAGGTGCAATTGTTTAGCCCTGAAAGTCATGTTTTTTCCTAAAATCTTGCAATCTGCAGAGAGGAGAGATGTTGGCCAACAGCGTCTGTGTTGGTTTCCTGTGTTAGGATTAATCAGAGCTGTTTTCCTATCTCCTGGGAGCTGCTAGCATCAAACAGCTCTGAATGCACCTTTTATCAGTATCTGGTCCACCCATGAGATTTCATGCACAGACACTCTTTGTGAATACCGTGCAATTCTATCAGAATATTAAACATATTCAGAACAGCATTAGTGGAGCAATAATGGGTGCAGTGTAAAATTGCCTGCATCCTATCTATCCTATTTATACCTTGCACCTTTTCATAGTACCATAATACTGTACTGGTACATAAAATGCTTAAAAACTTTCCTAGTGTAGACAGAATAATTAGGCAGACCAAAAAAAAAAAAAAAAAGAATTTGAAGAGTAATGAGTAAAAGACACAAAAACTAACAGCAAAATATATATATATATTTTAAGTTAATCACAAGTGGATGATTGAGGCACCAGTGGAGCACACAATGAAAACAAGGCAATTTCAGAGAAGCTAAATGAATTATTTGTATCAGTCTTCACTGTAGAGGATGTGAGGTATATTCCCAAAATTGAGCTGTTCTTCTTAGGTGACAAATGTGAGGAACTATCCCAGACTGAGGTGTCATTAGAGGAGGTTTTGGAACAAATTGATAAATTAAATAGTAACAAGTCCCCAGGATCAGATATTCACCCAGAAGTTCTGAAGGCTTTGGGCTGTTTGGGAAAGACAGATGTAATGGCAAAGGTGGTGGTGTGGCATTGTATATCAATGATGCAATAGATTGCCAAGAAATTCAGAGTGATGAAATTAGCAGGACAGAGTCTATCTGGGCCAAAATCACATTGGAAAAAAAACTACTAGAGTTTCTCCTGGATTAGTGCTTGGGGTGTGTTATAGACCGCCAGGATCTGATTTGGACATGGATAGAGAACTCTTTAAGGCCTTTAAGGAAGTAAACACTACTGGGAACTGTGTGATTATGGGAGATTTTAACTTCCCAGATATGGACTGGAGGATTTGCACTAGCAGCAATAAAAGGGCCCAGACTTTCTTGGAGGTGATAGCAGATGAATTTCTCCATCAAGCGGTTTCCAAACCAACAAGAGGAGACACGATCTTAGATTTCATATTAGTCAGTAGTGTGGACCTCATAGAGGAATTAGTTGTAGGGGACAACCTAGGTTCTAATGATGATGAGCTAATCCAATTTAAACTGAATGGAACGGTAAACAAAAATAAATCTGTGACCAGAATCTCTGACTTCAAAAGGGCTAACTTCAAAAAATTAAGGGAATTAGCTAAGGAAGTGGACCGGACCAAAGAATTCATGAATATGAACATTGAGGATGCTTGGAACTGCTTCAAGACAAAGCTGCAGGAACTATCTGAAGCCTGCATTCCAAAGAAGAGGAAAAAATTTTCAGGCATGGGTTCTAAACCAAGCTGGATGAATGTACATCTTAAACAGGTGATTAGGAGGAAACACAAGGCCTACAAGGAGTGGAAGTTGGGAGGGATAGGAAAGGAGGACTACCTTTTAGACGTCAGAGCATGTAGGGATCAAGTGAGGAACGCCAAAAGCCAAGCAGAGTTGGACCTTGCAAAGGGAATCAAAACTAATAGTAAAAGGTTCTTCAGCCATATAAATAGAAAGAAAACACAGGAGGAGGAGGTTGGAGCACTATACACTGAAGGTGGGGCAGAGATCAAGTATAATCTAGGAATGGCTGAATATCTAAATAAGTACTTTGCCTCTGTCTTTAATGAGGGTGATAGTGAGATTGGGACAGAGGTAGGGCAGCTAATGGGAATCTAGAAGTGGAAATTACCATATCTGAGGTGGAAGCCAAGCTTCAGCAGCTTAATGGAACTAAATCAGGGGGTCCAGATAATCTTCATCCAAGAATTTTGAAGGAACTTGCACATGAAATTGCCAGCCCTTTAGCAAGGATTTTAAAAGTATCGGTGAACACAGGGGTTGTACCTTGTGACTGGAGAATTGCTAATGTAGTCCCTATTTTCAAGAAAGGGAGTAAAAGTGATCCAGATAACTACAGGCCTGTCAGTTTGACTTCAGCAGTATGCAAGGTCTTGGAGAAAATTTCGAAGGAGAAAGTACTTAAGGATATTGAGGAAAATGGTAACTGTGATAAAATACAATATGGCTTTACAAAAGGTAGATCATGCCTGACCAACCTGATCTCCTTTTTTGACAAGATAACAGATTTTTTGGATAAAGGGCATGTGGTGGACCTAATTTACTTAGATTTCAGCAAGGCATTTGATACAGTTCCACACAGGGAATTATTAGTTAAATTGGGGGAGATGGGGATTAATATGAAAATAGAAAGGTGGATAAAGAACTGGTTACAGGGGAGACTACAGCGGGTCATAGTGAAAGGTGAACTGTCTAGCTGGAAGGAGGTTACTAGTGGAGTTCCCTAAGGATCGGTCCTGGGACCCATTTTATTTAACCTTTTTGTTACTGACCATCGCACAAAAAGTGGGAATGTGCTAATGAAGTTTGCAGACAACACCAAGCTGGGAGGTATTGCTAATACAGGGGAGGACCAGGATAGCATACAGAATGATGTGGATGGCCTTGTAAAGTGGAGCATTAGAAATAGGATGAAATTCAACAACGGGAAGTACAAGGTCATGCACTTAGGGACAAATAACAGGAATTTTTCTTATAAGTTGGGAATGCATCAGCTGGACGTGACGGGGAGGAGAAGGACCTGGGCGTACTGGTTGATCACAGAATGACAATGAGTAGAGAATGCGATGTGGCGATGAAAAAAGCTAATGCAGTCGTGGGGTGCATCAGAAGGGGTATTTCCAGTAGAGATAGGGAGGTGTTAATACCGTTATACAAGGTGCTGGTGCGACCTCACTTGGAGTATTGACAGTTCTGGTCACCCATGTTTAAGAAAGATGAAGTCAAACTGGAACAGGTGCAAAGAATGACTACAAGGATGATTCATGGAATGGAAAATCTTTCCTATGAGAGATGACTTAAAGAGCTTGGTTTGTTTAGTCTGACCAAAAGAAGGCTGAGAGGAGATATGACTGCTCTTTATAAATACATTAGAGGGATCAATACAAGGGAGGGAGAGGAATTATTTGAATACCGCGCCAGTGTGGACACAAGAACAAATGGATACAAACTGTCCTTCAGAAAATTTAGGCTTGAAATTAGACGCAGTTTCCTAACCATTAGAGAAATAAAGTTCTGGAATAGTCTACGAAGGGAAGTGGTGGGGGCAAAAATCTTAGGTGCCTTCAAAACTGAGCTTGATAAGTTTATGGAGGAAATGATATGATGGACAGTGTAGCTTGGCCATTGTCTCTCTTTTACTACTGGTGATGGGTATGATAGGGATGAGGGAAGGAGCATTGGATCGAGTATGTTCTGAGTTATTACAGAGAAGTTCTTCTTGACCTGGCTGTTGTGGACTTGCCTTCATGCTCAGGGTTTAACTGATCACCATATTTGGGGTCGGGAAGGAATTTTCCCCCATGGCAGATTGGCTTCGGCACTAGTGTTTTTTTTGCCTTCCTCTGTAGCATTGGGCATGGTTCACTTGCTGGTTGATTCTCTGTATTAAAGTCTTTAAATCATGATTTGAGGACTTTAATAGCTCAGTTATGGGTTTGAAGTTCATTGTAGGCGTGGGTGGGTGAGGTTTTGTGGCCTGCAGTGTGCGGGAGGTCAGACTAGATGATCATATTGGTCCCTTCTGACCTTAGAGTCTATGGGTATGTCCACACGAGTCTTTTATTACGAAATGACACTGGTTGTTTCGAAATAAAAAACTGAATGCCCACATGACATTTTCTTATTTCGAAATGACAGGCTCTGCCATTTTGAAATAAGAACCATCATTTCAAAACAGCTTAAACCCCATTCATTTCGAAACGGCTGTTATTTCAAAATGGTTATTTCAAAATAATGCCATTTGGACATGTTGTTTTGAAACACCACCATTGTTTTGAAACAACATGTCCTAACAGACTTATTTTGAAATACTCATTTCAAAATAACAGCTGTTTCAAAAGCAGGCTTTCCCTTAATTCGAATTAACTTACTTTGAAATAAGGACTTTATTTCAAAATAACTCATTTTGAAATAACTTATTTTGAAATAATGATGTATATGTTGACATAGCCTATGAGTCTATATGAAATTGCAGAGCTACCAACTGTGGTATGTAACCTCTTGCTTATATAAGATTCTGTACCAGATGACTGGAGAATAGCCAATGTGATACCAACCTTTCAAGAAGGTTCCGGAGCCAATGATGGCAATTACAGCCCAGTAAACCAAACTTCAGTATCAGGCAAATTGGTTGAAGCAACGGAAGAAGACAGAATTACCAGATACATAAAGGAACACAATTTGTTGCAAAAGAGTCAACACAGCTTTTCTAAAGGGAAATTATGCCTCACCAATCTATTGGAATTCTCTGAAGGAGTCAAACACACACATGGACAAAGGTGATCTGGTGGCTATAGTGTAGTTGGATTTTCAGAAAGTTTTGACAAGGTCATAAAACAAAAGATACATCTACACTGAAGGCTCTGTTAAGTCGACTTAAAAAGGTCGACTTTAAGTCGACTTAAAGTTGACATTGTTAAGTCAACATAGATAGCCCACACTGAAAACTCCTGTCAACTGCCTGTGTCCACACTGGGAGGTGCTAGGTCAATAGAGGAGTGGTGCTTTGTTGGTAGCTGTCCCTGGTGGCCAGGAACTCTGGGAGGGGGCCTGGAGACCAATTAGGTCAACTTAAGGGCTTTCCCTGTCTACACTGGCTTAATTCTACTTAATAAGGTCAACTTACATGTTCAGATGACCTTAAGAGGTGGTGTTCTTAAGTCGATTTAAGGAATTGCTTGAGTCAACTTAATAAAAGCCCAATGTGGCCACAGGAGTCTGTAGGTTGACTTAACCTTCCTTAAGCTGACCTACAGTAAGGCTCCAGCGTAGACGTACCCAAAGGCTTTTAAGCAAAGTAAGCAGTCATGGCAGAGGAGTGAAGATCCTTCATGCCTCAATAAAAGACAGGAAACAAAGGAGAGAAATAAACTGTCAGTTTCTACAATGGAGAGAAGTAAACAGTGGTGCCCCCCCCGGGATCTGTACTGGGATGAGTGCTGCTTACCATGTTCATAAATGATCTGGAAAAAGAAGTAAATAGTGAAGTGGCAATATTTGCAGATGGCACAAAATTACTCAAAATAACTAAAGTAGTTGTTATTCCTCAAGAAACAGCTCAAAGGCCACATCTCCGCTGACAGTGGCAAAGTCACCACTGGATCTTTCTGGATCGACTTAGCAGTCAGTTAACACATGCTAAGTTGATCAGGAGATCGACTTAGTAAAATCACCCCTTCAAGTGGCATAGTGCTGGGTTGACGGGAATACAATTACCACCCGCATAGTGCAGTGAAGATGCTGAGCTGAAGGGGAGCTAGGAAGTCAATGGGAGTTATGCAAGCTACTCTGCATAGCTTGTGTAACTCCCATTGACTACCAATGAATTTTCTTGGCAGTATAGACCAGGCCTTAGAGTCATTATGGATAGTTCTCTGAAAACATTCACTCAATGTGCAGCGACAATCAAAAAACTAACACAGAAAAAGATCATAATACCACTATACATAGCCATGATACATCCACAGGTTAAATTCTGTATACAGTTCTGATTGCCCCCATCTCAAAAAAGATATACTAGAACTGGAAAAGATACAGAGAAGGGCAACAGAAATTATTAGGACTGTAGAATGGCTTCCATATGAGAAGCAATTTAAAAGACTGGGCCTTTTCAGCTTGGAAAAGAGATGGCTAAGGAAGGATATGTAAGAGATCTATAAAATCATGACTGGTATGGAGAAAGTGAGTGAGAAAATGTTATTTACCACTTACATAACACAAGAACCAGTGGATGCCCAGTGAAATTAGTAGGCAACAGGTTTCAAACAAACAAAAAGAAGTGCTACTTCACACAATGCACAGTCAACCCATGGAACTTGTTGCTAGGGGATGTTGTGATGGCAAAAGTATCACTGGCTTCAAAAAAGAAGTAAGTAAGTTCATGGAAGACAGGTTCCACTGTGATGTTCCCCTCCTGCAATCTGATCTGGTGCGCTCCTGTGCCTTCCCGATCACCCAGCCCTGGACCCTGACTTACCCTGCTTTGCAAGGTGGACCCCGCATCTAAGTCAGCCCACACCAGCCTCCTGGGTGTGATCTGTCTGAGGCAGTGAAAATGCACTCACTAGCCACTCAGGGGATGGTCACCCAGTGAATATCCCAGCCCCCAGATGTCACACTAGGAACTTCCATCCTGCAAGGACTGAGACCCTTCCTTGATCACTGAAGGCTCATATATTCCAGTCTGTCAGTTTAACAAAGAAATTAATATGTAATTAGCTTTTGCTCTAAGTTAGGTGTCTACATATTCATTCTCTACCCAAAACCCATCCAGCTTTAGGTAAAACAAAAACACTAGTAGTTTATTGATTAAAACATGATTTTAAGTGAGTACATAGCAAATCAAAGCACAATCAATCAATCAATTAGACACGAGTTCATCACTACCAGATAAAAAAAAAAAGCATATCCTAAGCTAAAGTTTACTATTGTAGTTCATTTCAATATTATACACATGCCTGGCTACTGGTGGTTTTGCAGCCTACACCTTCTGGCCATGGAGGCTGCTTGAGAGCTGTAGATCCAAGCAGAAAAGCCACAAACCCATTTGGGTTTATTTGGTGCTAGTTCTTCTGCTAGTTCTGTTATCTGTAGCCATGTATCTATCTCCACTTTTTGTCCAGGAGATAATATTGTATTGTTCCATGTAGTTATCAGAGTTAAACTGATTCTACTATCCCTGCCCCCATGCATATATACCAAGAGCAAGGCAGACTTTGTTTTACTGAGCATGGGGTGTATGGGGCTGGGGTTTTCTTTAGCTTGGTTTTGGTTTTTCTTTTTTGTTTTGTTTTTTTGTTTGGTTGGGTTTTTTTTTTCATCTTTAGCAAAATCTACTCAATAGAGAGGTGTGGCTTGCTTTACAGCCTTTCACCCCATTCAGTGGAATTCCTGAGTGACAAAAGAAGCCATGTCGATAACAGTGTTGCCAACTCTTGCAATTTTATCATGAGTGCCCTGATGGCTGGAGTTTTTCATAAAGCCCCAAATGACTGGTTGAAACTCTCAGCTTTCTTTCTTTTTTTAAAAGGTTAAGTTTCTAGCTCTCATGGTGGTGGAGAAAAAGCCTGAAAATGTGGCCCCTTGGCTGACCAAAGATTAAGGAACTCTGAAACAAATAAAATGAACCAGTTATTTTTTCTTTTTAAAATTTCATGAGTTTTTAGGGCTTATTTGTGATTTTCAAAAGGCTTTGGGCAAGCTAGACTGCGACAGGAAAGCTGCTACAGAAGAATACCGTGGAGCTGTTACTGGGCTGAGCCATGGAGCTTGGCCATGATTCTGTAACTGCAGTCCTTTAACTCAGTATCAATCAACATAAAGAGACCAGTCCTGCATGGCCCCTTGCTCAAGGGGTTTCCTGAGGTAGTATAGAAGCATAGTTTTTCTATTCCATCATTGCCTCTCACTATGAACATGAAAGCAGGCCAGCACTAGGACCATTGCTATAATGCTATTGGACTATGCTGTTCTCAGTTGCTGCGCTGTTCCTGTGTTTTTTATCCTAGCCCACCTATAAGGTTTTATGCACAGACATTCTCTCTCTCCATGAATACCGTGCTATTCTATCAGGATATTAAACTTATTTAGAGCAATATATATAAATGCCTGCATCCTGTCTGAACAATACCTTGCACCCTTTGGTAGCACCATTAAAATTGTACTGGTGCATAAAAATGCTTACAAACATTCTTAATGTAGACAGTCCCAGCTACTTCAGAGGTTATTTTACTGACTTTTATCAAGTAAAGGCTGCTGCTAAAAGTGTGACAGTACCACACAATCGATCCTATTTCTCATACTTGTTGAAATCCCCCCTGAAGAGATGAGTCTACAGCAGTGATTCCCAACCTCTTCTTCCACTGGGGCACACCATGCCATGCGGTCGCTCGCTGCTCCTGGATCCTGCCACTGCTGCCGGACCCCAGACCACAGCCAGGGACATGTGCTGCCGCCGCTGGCAGCACATCCAAGGGGTTGTCGCGGCACACCAGTTGGGAACCACTGGTCTAGGGCAGGGGTGTCAAACTCAGGGCACATGGGCTGGATGCAGCCCACTGAGGGCACTGATCCAGCCCGCTGAGCTGCTGCCTGGGAGTTCTCTGCAGCAACAGAAAACAACAAAGACAGGCATAGGCTACCCCCAGGGCTAAGTGTGCTTGTGAATGAGCCAAAGCACAGGGGAACAAAGGAAGCACTTCAGCCAATGCTGGCTCAGCTCTGCTGTGGTCTGCCAACCAATCAGAGTCTCAGTCTCAGCAGGCTAGGCTTGGCTCCTGCAGAGGCACCACACTACCCCTCATCCCACCTCTTCCCTCTCAGTCAGTTAGCATGCTAATCTGATTGACCGCACATTGAATGAATCACTAATAAGTAAAGAAAAAGTGGCTGGGGCCCAGGGGCACCCCTAAGTGGGTGCGGGGCCCCAGTCAAATCCCCCTCTGCGGCCTCCCCACATGCACACACCCAGCACTGGGGGGGGGCGGGGACAGGGCCAGCCAGCCCAGGGGAGGGGCAGGCCCCTGCACTGCCCTCTCCATGCTGGGGACCAGGCGAGTGGCCAAAAGGGCGGCCTGGTTAGGGTTACCAGATGTCAGTCAAAAGGAGGACATGTCCTCCCTTTTACCTTCATGTCCTCCATCTGGCAGACATTTTAAAAATACATGATTTTGTCTCACTTTTTACGTACAGAGGTTAAAGTATGCTGGAATGACACAGAATACCTTATTTTTAGGGGAAAGCATTCCAGGACCCCTTAAAAAACAGAAGAACATTACATTAATACTACATTTTCTCCATGTGTCCTCCAATGTCCTCCTTTTCATACTTCCCTGTCCTCCTTTCCAGGCTTTGGTATTTGGTAGCCCTAGGCCTGGTTCAGCGCTGCCAGTCCGCTCCCCTCCTGCCCCCCCACCAGGCCACATGTGCTGCTTTGGGCTCTGTGCCGGAGCAGTGGGGAGGAGGCGGGACGCAGCGCAGCTGGGGTGGGGGAGGCAGTGGTACCAGCTCCACACTGCCTCCCACCCATTCCCTGCTGCTCCTGTGCAGAGCCCAGAGCAGCACGCGTGGCCTGGGGAGGGTGAGGTGCAGACCAGCAGCACTGAACCAGGCTGCCCTTTTGGCTGCTTGCCCCATCCCTGGCATGGGGGGCAGCGGTGAAGCCCCACAAGTCCCCCCAAAGTGCGGGGCCCTGAGCGGCTGCCCCGGTCACCCTACCCCAAGGACAGCCCTGCTGGGGCCCATGTAAGAACAAGCCAATCAAAGGCCAGCCAGGACTGCGCCAGCCAAAGGCCACCATGCTGAATGACTGACAGTGAGTGGGCAGGGAGGAGCTCATCCTCCCTGTGGCTGTGACTGAGACTGCGTGCCTGCCACCATGTGGTAGGGAAAGGGAAAAGGAAGGAGAAGGGGGGCCTGGGAGCTGCCCAGCTGAGGGGCAGGGGGGGATCCAGGAGCAGCCAAGCAGAGGAAGGGGAGTCCAGCACCTGCACAACTGGAGAAGGGGGGTCAGGGAGCCAGCATGGCAAAGGGGAGCCCACAGGGCAGGGAAAAGGGAAGGTATTTCAGAGCCTGCAGGGGAGGGGGAAGGGAAGCCCATGCTGCTCTGAATGTGACAGGGGAAAGGGTTGGGGAGCCCATGCAGACACATGGCCCATGACAGGTGTCCTTTCCTCCAATGCGGCCCCCCACATTGCAGGAATTTGACAACCCATCAATTCAGCTGGAAAAAGGGGATGTGCCGTGGAATTGTTTGTTTTATTGAAGTATGTCATGTTACTAGACTCAAGGGCAGTGGTTCCCAACCTTTTCAGTAACATGACACACTTCAATAAGATAAACAATTCCATGGCACACCCCCTTTCTCCAGCTGAATTTGTTGCTCATAAACATTACATTTACTATAGTTATGGTCTTACTGGGGAGGTTTGCAACATAGTGCATACAACAAGCTAAAGAACAATCAAATATACTAATGTTTCAAATCCTCCAGAAAAAATACATGTCATCTAAATTTTGTTCTTTGGCCACCTGGGTTCAGAATTTTCACATTTTAGAATCAAAAGCCAATCCCTCACTTTTAATTTGATGATTAATTTTCATGCGTTTTATGAGTTGTAATTTTGGTTGAATAGACAATTGGTTAAGATGAAACAATGTTTGTTTTACATCCATTTTTATTACCATTATACAAAATGTCACAGCATGCTTTAACACTTCTCATGGCATACCAGTGGCATAGCCATCGCACACTGGTTGAAAACCACTGGTCTATGGGGCCAGATTTCAGCTGGCACAAATCCCCTTTCCTCCACTGATGTCACTAAGTGATTTCTGCCAGGTGAGGAAACGGTTCAACATGTACAAGCAATGCAGACAGGGCAACAGTGACTAGAGAGATCTGTGACACTTCTTAATACAGCATGTGCTCATATCTCTCTCCATGCAGTTTATTACAAATTATGGTGAAGTACCAGGAGCTGCCTGCAACTGAGTTTCCGTTTCATTGAATCTCTTGAATGAGACTAGTCTGGGGGAGTGAAAGTCTTTCACTCAGCTAGCTACAACTTCAGCCCTTTCTGAAGATTTCCAGATCAGATTTCAGGGTCCTGTGAATGCAGGTTATTTTTCTAAATGAGCAGCAGTCTACTTTCCAGCTGTCTAAAGCCCCTGCAGCTCTTATTCTTTTGATACCACAAGTTTCAATTTGAATCACAGCAAAGTGTGGTTGACCTCAGATTAAACTGTAGTCCTTGTTCACGCCATTAGAGCTAAAGCGTTTGTCAGCACTGCCATGAGATGCTTCTGTCTTGCCAAGGTTTTCACTAACTCTGGACCAGAGTCAAGAGGGCAGACTCTGTGCTATCTCTCTTGGGAAGCACAGCACGGAAGACACAGCCCCAGAGATTGGGGAACAGTACAAAAATAACTGCTCCACCATCTCTATTTCTGGGCAGCTCCAAAGTCTGCAGCCCAGCATAACCAAGGAATTGTGTGTTTGGCGATTCCCTCTGCCACCTCTCCCCAGCCAGTAGCGCTTCCAGCTTCCTCCTACACAGGGGGCTGCAGTGCTTATTATCAGCCATACATCAACCCACCCTGGGGAAATTTCCCAAGAGGCCATTCTAGTACCTTGAGACCTGCAGAGCATATATAGATTCTTATCCCAGAAATACATCTTAAATTCAAAACCAGCATCCTCAGGATAATTGGCTAGCAGAAATGAAGCCTGAGCCTGCTTCCACAGAAGTAACTGGAAATTTTGCCACTGATTTCAATGGAAACCTAACTGGGCCCAAAGTTTGTAATGAGCTCCAGAGGCTTGATTCTCCATAGTGAGGCACCTTGAAGAGTCACTTACACCAGTGCAACTGAGTGAAAATGCTGCCATTCTGATTTATAGGGTTTTAATCCCACCCTGTGCGAGAACCACCAGTTTTAGATGGATGTATTTCTGGAGGTTCTATCACATGACATAATCTTTCATTGAAAATTAATCTTTAATTCCTGGAGGGTTGGCAACCCTACAGGTCTGTACACAATTTTTAGCTGTTGAAGAATCAAGTTTAATCACCTCCAAGAGGCTGATCTGGTGTGGTCTCCACACCTCACGTGATCAGGGTATAGAGACAGACTGGATCAAAGACTTTGGATCTGGACCCAGATTTCAGCTTCTGTAAAGATCTGTAGCCCAATTAACAGTTCAGGCCAAGATGTGCTGAGTGCAAGAATTAAGAGGGAGGGCAAAGGTGGCTTTATACTAACTTTCTGATTTTCATTTATTCTTGATCCAGCCTCTGGTATCAATCAAAGAAGCTTTGGGGCTCCTTGGATTTAGGCCTTATCTATATGACACAGTTTTACTGACAAAAGTCAATGAACAGCATAGAGATTTTTGTAAAACTGTTAGACTGACACAGTATCATTGTAGACACCATGCTTGGTTATGTCATCCTATTTAGCGTCCACGAGAAATCGCATAATGCCCATTCTGACTGGTCTGGTCAGCAGTTTGAACTCCACTGCCCTGAAGATATACACTTATGTGCCCTTCCCCCATGTAAAGGCCTGGAATTTTTTGAAATTCCTCTTCCTGTTTGCTCAGCATGCACAGTTCACACAGCATCTTCCCAGCTAGTTTACCATGCTGGTTTCCACATCAGACACTCCCCCACATGGAACACATTGGAGCTGCTGAGTCTATGGGGAGAGGACACTGTGCAGTTGCAGCTTTGTTCCAACTGCATGAAATTTGATACCTGTGGGCTGACTGCTAGTGGCACACAGGAGAAGGGACGTGAAAGGGATGCACAGCAGTGCCATGGTAGGATCAAGAAGCTGAGACAGGTGTACCAGAAGGCAAGATCAACCATCATTCTGGTACAGTGCCAAACACATGCCACTTCTATAAGGAGCTGCATGCCATCCTCAGGGGCAACTCCACCTCCACTGCCAAGAGCCCTGTGGTATTTTGAGGAGACTCCAGAATCAACCCAGATGATGAAGGGGTGGACAAGGAAGTGGAGTTGGAGGATGAACAACTCTTCCTGAAACTACTACAGAACTCCAGGCCATGACCTTCACCACATTCCTGGTCCCTCACAGTACCCCACGCACTCTATGCCTAGGGACTGTTTCCACAATAAAAACTGTAGTCACCCCCCAGCTGTGAGACCCCTAACCACAAGACTGTTCCTCATTGCCATGTCCCTGTTTGACCAAAAAATAAGTGTTTTGTCCTGTTGTTAAACATGAGTCTTGGAAATAAAGCAAGTCTTTTTTTGTGACATGTACATTGCTCAGTGCTAACATTGACATATAGTGACTATAGGCAGGAATATTTGCTCGCTGCAGTTAATGCTCAGGAAGCAAGCACTACAAGGGATAATTCAAGGCAGCAAGTAAACACTGCCTGGTCAAATATGTAACATAAAGACACATTACTGGGAACCACTGTCAAAGTGTTCCTTCATGCCTCCCTGATTTTAATAGCCAGAAACTGTGCCCCTCTAATTTCCCTGGTATCTGGCTGCTCAGAATCAGCAGCCATTCAATCTGCCTCAATGGCCCACCTTGGGGAAACTTCCCCCTTCACTTTGCTAATAGTACGCAGGGCCCAGAAGGCCGCAATGACCACTGGAACAGTTTCCTCATTGAAGCCCAACTGTCCAAAGAGACAGCGCCAGCAGCTTTTTAATCAGTCAAAGACACTTTAAATACTCATTCAACACCTGCTGAGTCTGCTGCTGAAATGGCTCCTTGCTGCTGTCTAGGCTCCTGGTATAAGGATTTATGAACTGCAGGAGCAAGGGGTAGGCAGGGGCCCCAAGGATCACTACGGGCATTTCCACATCCCCACTGGAATCTTCTGTTCTGACAAATGTTCCAACATCCACCTTTCTATTTGACCCAGTGCTCCTAAACAGTGTACCTCATGTGCCTTCCCTGACCACCCTTCATTGCTGTCCGTGAAACAGATATGCAGTGATCATCAGCACTTGCAAGACCACAAAGAAGTAGCCCTTTCAGTTGATATGCTCCATCATACGAAAACTGGAATATGTGTTCCATTTGTCACTCCTCTGCAATTAGGGAATCCCATTGCCTCAAAACCATGAATTATTTCATGTATATTACTGAAAGTCACAGTCCTTCACAGCACGAGGCTATCAATGGCCCTACACATTTGCATCATTGCAATCTCTGTAGTGGACTTTCCCAACTCCAAACAGAATCATGACTAACTGGAAGCAGTCTGGAGTTGCTATAGTTCATACTCCTTTACATCCCTCCCACTGCAGCAGTTGTGTCCACCTGAGCCAGTCTCACTATTCAAGATCACAGCAATATTCCATGGAAATGGCATCAAAGAGCACATCTCACAGTATGCTTACTAAAGACTTTTGAACCTTTCTGGAGTGCTGTTGTGCTCTTTGATATAGGATGCCACCAAATCTGCACACTCCAATTTGAAAACTCGCCCTTGAGGATTTATCTTTATCAGTCACAAAGACTCATAGACTCTAAGGTCAGAAGGGATCAATGTGACCATGTAGTCTGGACAATGCAAGTCACAGAATGTCAACCACCCCTTGTGCAATTAACTTCTAAACCTATACAGTTCTCCCCTACCCAAGGCTGGCTCAGGGGGCTGTGGCCTCCAAGCCAGCTTTTGGTTTGGTGTCCTGGGGGGCGGGGGGCAAGAGGGACTAAGCACAGAACCCAGCCTCTGCTCTGGGCCAGCTGTCCTCACCCCCGGGACAGGAATCAGTCAGCTCACGGGTTGAGCGGGCCAGCTCAGAGGCCAGACTCCACTGTCTCTCACTCCTCCCTTCGGCTGGCTGTTCTGCCCTAGGGGCAGGGAGGGCCAGCCCAGTGGCAGGGTGAGAGAGCAGAGTCCATCCCATGGGCTGGCCTGCTCCGCCCCCAAGGGTGGAGTGGCTGGCTCAGGGGAGGGGTGGGAACACAGGGTCCGGCTTCTGGCCAGCCCGCCCCACCTCCCAGCGCCCCTAACCTGCAGTATCCTGAGCCAGTGCCTATTGGGACGGAAAAACCCCATGCACTGCTACAGGCTGGGGAACATTGAGCTAAGTTGCAGCAGTGTAGAAAAGGACCTGGAGGTCATGGTGGATGGGAAGCTAGATATGAGTCAGCAGTGTGCTCTTGCTGCCAAAAAGGCCAATGGCATACTGGGCTGCATCAAAAGAAGTATTACCAGCAGATCAAGGGATGTGATCATTCCCCTCTATTCTGCACTGGTGACGCCACATCTAAAATACTGTGTTCAGTTTTGGGCTCCCCACTACAAAAAGGACAGGGACATCCTAGAGAGAGTTCAGAGGAGGGCAACCAAAATGATTAAAGGGCTGGAGCACAAGCCCTATGAGGAAAGACTGAAAGCATTAGGCTTATTTAGTCTGCAGAAGAGAAGATTGAGGGGGGATTTGACAGCAACCTTCAACTACTTGAAGGGATGTTCCAGGGAAGATGGAGCTCGACTGTTCTCGGTAATAACAGAGGACAGAACGAGTAGCAATGGTCTCAAGATGCAGTCAGGGAGGTCAAGGCTGAATATTAGAAAAAACTTTTTTACTAGGCGAGAGGTGAAGCATTGGAATGAGCTGCCGAGGGAGGTGGTGGAGTCTCCATCTTTGGAGATGTTTAAGACCCGGCTGGACAAAACCATGACTGGGATGATTTAGTGGGAGTGGTCCTGCCTCTGGCAGGGGGTTGGACTAGATGACCTATGAGGTCCCTTCCAACCCTAGGATTCTATGATTGGCTTATGGGCAGCACTGGCCCTGTCCCTACCTTTTCTATTAAGCTTGTAATGCAAGAATCTCGAAGGTCTACTTTGTACATGGAAGTTGCACCAGTTTAACAGCTAGTGTGAAGTTAAATTGCTTCAGCTAAACAGATGTAACTTTGTGTATAAACACTATACGCCTTTTGGGGCAAGCTAAATGGATTGAAATCAATCTAGACCTACTCTTGAAATAAGGAGCAGCCAGTATACATCTGGGTATTGGAGACCACCCCAACCAGGGGCATTGCACCAGATGGCATATAAAGCCAGAATAACAGCGATAAACCCTCAGTCAGCCTTCAGTCATGTGTCTTTGGGAGAGATGGCATGACCAGATCACTGACATGCTTCTGTTACTCTCAGCTGATAGAACAGACCTTTAAGCCAGAGGCAGCCAGAGTAAAAGACACGTCTACACTGCAGAGTTAAGTCAACTTAAGTTATGCTGATGATCATAAGCCACTTTAGTAACATCAATGAGCCTGTCCTTGTCTTGTGTCAGCAAAGCTTGTCCACAATTGCATAGAGAGAACATTGCACTGTAGCTATCCCTCTGTGCCTCTTGCCACCCTGCCACTGGGAGCGCTGAAAATGGACTGTGGTGCATCACGGTGATGTGCTCATTGTCCCATGATACAGTTTCATCATTCCATGTGCTTTCTACTTCATTTCACGCCATTCTGAACAACCCTTGTAAACTATGTGCCCACCATTTCTGCCTGGCAGCATGGACCCTGAGCTGCTGACCAGGCTTGTAATGAACATTATGGACAGTATTGAGAAGAGACATATAATGAAATGAAGGGATGGTTTGGGCAATGAACAGTCCTTAAACCTGTGATGAACTAAGTGTTTTTCATCAAAGGTGCTCTGCCCTTCCACATATGAGGACCTGAGTTCAGATGGTGAGTTATGCAAAATTTTCCAGCCAAATCTTTTATTCCTAGTCCCATTGTGCACATCCCCAAACATCCAGCAGTTAAGCCAAGCTCTGCTCCAGTGAAACGCAGTGGTCAAGTAGCCCAGGTGCTGCTGTCTTCACACCTGCAGCTCAAGACAGAGGTATGAGAAAAGGCTGCACAGTGGCTGCCTGACTCAAAGCTAAGTTGTTAAACCCCTCCAGCCTTGTCTTGACAAGAAAATTGCTGTGGCTTGAGTAGACACATTCTACTCAAACCTACTTGTGTAGACTTTCACCTAGTAACTCAAACAACAATAGCAGAGAAGCAGCAGCGGCACAGACCTTGGTACAGCATGTGCCCAGGGTTCCACTGAAACCTCAGTTGCCATATTTTCACTTCTATGTGAATTGCACTTTGTTAAAGCTAGTTTGGTAAGCCTGCTGAGTTGAAATCACAACTCCAAATGCAAAGCAGACATACCCTCACGTCTGGTCTACACTATGGAGTTTTACAGATTCATAGATTTCAAGGTCAGCAGGAACCAGTATGATCATTTAGTGTGATCTCCTGCACAATGCAGGTCAAAGAATCTCCTGCCTGCTTCTGCAATAGACATGACACATATGATTGAATCACTGATGCACCCAAATCATGGTTTAAAGACTTCAAGGTACAGAAAAACCATCAGCAAGTGACCCATGTTCCACACTACAGTGCAAGTTGAAAACCCCCCAGGGCCTTGCAAGCCAATCTGGTCTTGGGGGAATAGCCCCCCCTGGGCAATGTGGCAATCAGCTAATCCCTGAGCATGTGGGCAAGACTCACCAGCCAGACACCCAAAAAAGACTTCTCTGCACCTACTCAGAACCTGTTCCATCTAACACAAGTTAATTAGTGTGACACAGGGCAGCTTAACATTGAACATTAACTATGGAAGTGTCTTTTACACTAAAACTTAACTCCCACCAGCAAAGCTGCCTCCCATACCAACTTCATAACTCCACCTCAACAAGCAGTGTAAAATCATGGTCAATGTAGTTATGTTAACACATTGTCCACGTAGACACTGCGTTGCTTACATTGACTGTAACTGAATGTCAGGTATTACCACACAATGCCCAACAATGACAGCCCACTGAAACAATCATTCCTCCTGAGAACACACACCACTGACACCAGGAATAAAGTGTAGACACACACAAGCAACACAATTACAGTGGCAGCTGTGCCAACGTTAAGATAGCTCAATTTAATTTTGTAGTGTAGCTAAGACTTTAGGCTAGGCCTTGGAAAGCTGCATCAGTCTAAGTAAGGAGTTAGTATAAACTGACACTGTTAAACCAGTGCAAATTCCTTCGAAGGCTCTCTTACCGAAGTAAAAGTGCCCTTTTCTGGTTTAGTTTCAGGGCAGTCTACCCTTAAAACACTGCAGTGCTTAAGAGAAGATGCCCCTATGACAACTGGAGAGGGACCTCCTATTAGCATAGTTAAGCCACACCACCCCAACACCCCAGGAGGTGGTGGTAGCCACATTGACAAGAGAAGCTCACCTGCTGGTATAACACTGTCAAACAGGGGATTAGGTTGGTGTAACTGTGTCACACAGGGAGGATTTTTCATAGCCGTGAGCAACGTAGTTATACACATATAAGTCTGTAGTGTGGACCAGGCCTAAGTCAAATAAGACCTCGTTTAAGCTAGACTGAAATAAGTCATTCTGAAATCCAAATAGGAATGTCCACACAGAGGCTTGGACCAGTTTAACTATATTGGTTTAAAAACTTGATATGAATATGCCACTACAATTGTCTCATGTAGACAAGGCACACAATATGACCAGCCAGCCAGCATAGCTTCAAATCTTTTAAACAGATTCTCAACGCATGCTAAGAGGACTTTTCAATGGTGTTTAACTTAAAAACTGAAAAAACACCTCCTTTTTGTCTGCCAAGACTGGCAGTGTCATGAGCATTAGGCTCACTTTGTTAGTTTTACAAATGACTGAGGTTCATCTCAACTCTATTAAAAACAGGCAAAAAAAAAAAAACAAAAACACACCTAAGCTTTGCCAATTAAATAGAGGACAAAATTGTTTATGAATGAATTTTACTTACAAGTCCTGAGAAAAAATTGCAAACTATGAAGCTGCGGAGAAAATTCTTGACATTTGTTTTTTTTTCAAACTACAGGTTTATGTATACTGTGCAGCCTTTTAAAATGCAGGTGCAATTAAGGCAGATGCAATTCAATATCTAAACTCTCTTTTGTGTATTTGTTCTCTTCCCATTTATCCAGGACTTTCATCCTGCCCTTGGACAGTCAGGGGTGTCCCTGCAGCTAAAGCCTCCCATGATGAGCCTTTGGTACTATGGCAATACATTGCTGAAGGTATAATAATTAACAAATTTTCTGATGCTACTTAAATGCCCTAGCAGTTGCATTCCCTACTAGTATCTCCTTGTACTGTGACCACAAGCCTTGCTTTGAATGCACAGCCAATCATGACAGCCAGGCCTGATTCAGCAGCAGTAGAAGGAAGATCCGCAAGCTACATAAAACAACTTGCACATCTCTCTTTGACTTCCTACTCCCTGCTTACTCCAGCATCTCCACTGCCCTGAATCGACAGGAAATGCCCCCTCCACCTTCGACTTAGCACTACTCTTCTTGGGGGGTGGTCTTAAAGTGTCGGCGTCTGGATTCATTGAGAGGGTCTTCACTGACCACTCAATCAACCTGGAAAGGTTGAACTGATGGCATCAGTGTAAACTCACCCCAGTGTTGGTCAAGCTGCAATGTAAGGTATATATTTTGAACACCCACACAAAAGTGAGGGGAACTTGGAGCTGGATTTTTTTGTTTGGTCCATTATAAACATAGGGTTTGCATCTGAAATTCAGCACCAGGTCATAGTCAGGTTCCAATACAATGGGCCAGATTTTTCTTTTATTTACATTGGTGTAAATCAGGTATAACTCTATGGATGTCTGTGGACTTGATTCAGCACTGATGGGCACCTTGTACTTTCATTTCCCACCATACACAGCAGCCGTAAAATGTTACCATTTCTATTTGGGAGAATCTAATCTGCATCTTGCATTCACACTGCACTGGTATGAAAGATTTACAGAAGGGGCATGGCAACAATGAATCAGATCCAACTGAGTCAAACAGGTATAAAACAGGTGTAAATGAGAGAAGAATCAGGCCTGCAGTTTCAAAGTTTAGATTGTTGTGTGAATCTGTGGCTAATTCAGGCTTGTCTCTAATTACATCCATTGCTCAGCATTTTTAATTTGTTGTATAGAACCCAATAAAGATTAGCTGCAGTTTCTTAATTTAAGTTCTATGCCAGATGTGGCCAAACTGCGGCTCACGAGCCGCATGTGGCTCTTCCAAGAAAAATTGTGGCTCTCGGGAGAGCACAGCAGGGAAGGGTGGCGTGGCGGGAGCCAGGGGCGAGAAATCTGCGATGGCTGGAGACAGCAGAGAGGCAGGGCAGGATGAGACCCAACAGCGGAGGAGCAGCGTGGTCAGAGATGGGGGAGGGACGGCACTGTGAGACTGGGCAGGGAAGAAGCAAGGTGGTAAGAGCAAGGAGGGGAGGGGCTGCATTGAGGAGCCCGCAGCAGAGGGGCGGCCTTGTGAGAGCCTCACAGGCAGAAAAAAACAGCCTGGTAAGAGCCGGGAGGGGAGGGGCAGCATTGTGAGAGCCACCAGGGAAAAACAATGTCATCAGTTAGGTGCAGAGACATGTCAGATTCTACAGTTTACCCACACAATATTAATTCTACCCTCCTTGTCTGTATGCATTATGATAGTCGTTAATTACAACATCACAAGCTTCAATCATTGTACAAACTGGATGTACACAGGCAAAATTGAAATAGCTCCAGCAACAAGTCTGACCTTCTGACTGCATGATTTTTTAAATACTTTACTTTTTTGATATTGTTTTCTGGATCAATATCTTTAAAACTGGCAACATAAATTGATCAAGAGCAAGTCTACAATGAAGTACAGATAAGTGATGATGATCTAGCAATTTAAACTTGAAAAACAATTGTAAATTAATTTTCTTTTTTAAAAATCACCTGGCATTTCCAGATATTGTAATATAATACAAAATGATTTCTCTTGTATTTCTATTTTGAGAATTAAATAAGAATCATCAGAAATGACTGAAAATTGACACAAGTGTTACATCCAAAACCACTGACTACTGTCACAAGGTTATTAAAAAAATCTCTATTAATTTAAAGAATGTTACAAGTACTTATTATGGATCATGGTTCATTTTCAGAATGCACAATGATTTGGACTTAGGATAATCCACCACTACTGAAAACTGGCTTCAGAAAAAAAATTCCTTAAGTCCATTGAACAAGTGGGCCTGAGACATCAGTATGTCATCTGTTTGCAGAAGGAACAGCTAGTACATTTATTTTATAAGAAAATTTTAGCTAATATACCTAAGTCAATTACCAAGATAATTTAAATTCACTGAAAAGTTCAATAGCAGCACTAGACTTCCACTGATTAAACAGCATTCAACATGTATTAATTTTTCTTTGTTGCATACCAGTAGTCAAAATTCATTTATATTTCAGTGCAGTCTCCATGAATGACTCTATGGGTATCTAAGCCCATTAGACATGAGAGTAATTGTTGTGAAGGGCTGAGGATGGAAAATTGTGTTGTAAACTTTCTGAAAAATAAATCTCTCACCAGTAAAGATTTTACTTTGTATTATAAAAACCAAATAATGATATTTAGAATTTATACAGGGCCTGACCCCAAACTGAATAAACTCAATGGGATTTTTTCCATAATATCTTCTGTGCATAGACTCCAAAGCACTTACTGAAACAGGCTCTGATCTTGTACTTTCTGTCCCAATAAATTCTCTTTGATCTTTTGTGATTCTGAACGGTTGAAAAAGTGTCCCTGTGTCCATCTCTTCACAGGATTAAGATGAGAGCAGGGTTTTCCCTTACTATTACTCCCATTTTAAAATTAATTGTGTCTGATTGAGTCCTCAGACCTTTTGTTTTCACTGTCCATGAGTATTTTAGTGAACAAGTTTACCGGCAGAAATGTTGGCAGGGAAGCAGGGGCATGGTCGGGGCCTTGGTGGGATTGGGGGGGGCAGACGTGCAGCATGGTTGGGGAGAGCAGAGAAGCAGCAGAGTGGTATGAGACAGCAGGGAAGCGGCAACAAGGGTGAGGGAGGGAAGTGTGACATGTTCAGAGAAGCCATAGCATGTTTAGATTTTCTCATAGGCCCTAATGCAGCGTACTTGTTGTTAAAATAAACTTGTTTTACAAGTCCTAAACATGATGTGGAATACTAAGAAATGAAAATACAAAGGAGAGAAGTTTAAAACTGTACGTAGATTACTTTCAATTTTTGGCACAACTTACTGCTGTAAAGCATCATATTCCACAATGAAATTCAAAACATTGTGCAATACTTAGAGATCAGCATCTGAGAGAGCTTTTACAAGTTACTGCCCAGATTTTTAAAAAACTTGCCACAAGCCTATAGTGTTCTACATCTAGCGACAGCAAAATTTTTACTGTATAGGCCTAGTTTCATGGTAACCTTAAATAATTATTAGAATCTGACATTAGTAGGATCAATATTTGGCCTATTTTTACAATAAAATTAAAGTGTGCAATGAATTTTAAGCTTAGTAATTTTAGAATAGATAAAAATATGTGGTTATACACCTCAGTGCAGCTCTTGAAGATTTAATAATCGACTTGCACGGCTCTTGAGTTCCATAGGTTTGGCCACTCCTGTTCTATGCCAACCTGCCATTGGACTTTCCAGTTCACATTATTAAAAGATTAAGTTGTTTGTCTCATTGTCATTGTTCTGTCTTGTTCGGTGTCCTACAAACTACATTCTTGTCAGACCAGAGAAAATTAAAAAACTAAATAAAGATATGATCACAGTTCAGGCTCTGTCCTTATTATTGTTTAAAATTGTTACTTGGGACATGTAAACTTTGCTGACTCTCAGAATGTGGAATTTATTAAAAAAAAGCATTAGGCATTACACCATGTCATTGGATTAGATAACTCTGATTCAGCGACAGCTGTGGAAGAACTACATAACAGGAGATCCTGCAGCATTATATTGTTTCAGACTTAGGTCATCACCAATTGCCATAGAGAAGATAAAAACAAATGTAGCTGAGCCTGGAAAGAATGTTGCTAAAATTGGAGGAATATTTAAAGTGAGTAGCTTAGAACTTGACTTCAATTTACCAAAATCCACTAGCATAAGACATACCAAAAGAGATTGCAGATTTATCTTTCTGGTCTGCAGAAAGGATTTCAGATCTGGATTGCAGATTTATCTTTTCTGGTCTAAGGAAGTCAACCTGTCTTTTTTTTTTTTTTTTTTTTTAAATCTCCTACATTTGCAGATCAGAATGCTCCCTGCAGTGTTAATAGTAATTAGTAATAAAAATTACATTATATTTTCCTTATCAGGCTCCAAATGCACACTCCAGAAAAACCCATCCCACTCATAATAAGTAGAACCCTGCAAATCCGCACATATCCGCATTATATCCTCATCCGCGGACCAGTTTTTGCAGATGCAGATTGGATATGAATCCACATATTTTTACCTGCACAGAGCTAGAGCCCTGCAAATATGCAGGTATCTGTGGATATCTGCATTATATCCACATCCGTGGATACAACACGGATATCTGCAGGCCATTTCTTGCGGATGCAGGTCGGATATGGATCCACGTATTTGTATCCGTGCAGGGCTCTAATAATAAGGTCCCCACCATACCAAGGCTTGTGGGATGGCCCTTGTAAGACAACTATGATTGTCCTACATTCTGCTTGCATTAGGGGGATTCTCCTCCGGCCACTTAAAGGGCTTTTACAGACACTGTGCACAGCCAAGGCAAGTACAGGGCCTGTAAATGGAGGGAAACTCCTCCCACAGTGCCTTAATCACATCTCTTTTTTGGTATGGACACTGATCTTGGCCATGGCATCCAAGTGCCTATTAATGGAAATAATTTGAATGTACTTGGAATGTTGCTGCAACCATTATTTCTGTGGCACTGTAGTGCCTTTATAAATCAAAATGTGCCTTGTTTGGCAAAGCAGCATTTGAGTGGAAGATACCAGGGAAGGCCAGATGGTGGTTTCTGTTGGTATCCATTTATTCTGCGTGGGGAAGTGAAGACCTTTCACCAAAACAGAACAAAAAATGTGCCCTGAAGTGTGAATTCCAAGAAGTCAGCCTGTGGGTCTTTCAACTTCAAAATCTCCTCCTCCCAAACCACGTGGAGAATAGTATTAGCAGTACAAAGACATACTTGGGGCCAGATTCATTCTGGAGTCACATCAGCATATTGTAGTGGAAAGTCAAGACCAAAACTAATAAACCCTGTGAGCCCAGATCCTCACCTGGTGTAACTCAGCATAATTCCATTAGAATCAGTGGATCTATGCCAATTTACACTAGCTGAGGACCTGGTCCCAGCAGGCAAAGACAAGAGGTCAGTGTGGAGAAGAGCATTGTTTGGTTCTTTTATATCTTCCTGTTTATGAATTGTCCAAACAAGGACAAAGGGTAGGACAAACAGTTCAAGTTTTCGGAATATAAATTCTCAGGAAGGCAGCCGAGGGAAGGAGCAGATGAGCGTAGGCTTACCAAGGCAGGTAAAGATGCTGGGCCACATCCCATGCTGACTTCCACTCTGTGCAATACCTTTAATAAAACCTAACCCACTACTGACATCACGCAATGGTGATAGTCATAGCTGACACACTGGTTTTTCAGTCCTGACAAGAAGCCAGTCCTGTTCTGTTTGGGTCTGATGCTCCAGTCTTTATGCCAGCTGTGCCCAGCCTTTCGGGCTGATGCGAGTTTTGCTTCAATAAGGATGGTCAGATATGGCCCACTGTGTTTTGTATCATGTAGGGGCCATGTTTCAAGAGGTGCAGCGTACCCACAAAACCTGCAGAATTCAAGGGGTGAAATCCTGGCCAAAACTCCTCTTGGTTTCAGTGGGACTAGGATTTCATCCAATGACAACGGTAGGCACTCATCACTTCTGAAAATCACCCCTTGGGGGAAAAGTGCAGGGAGCAGCTAACAGTGTACTTCAAAGCCAGCTCATTCGGATGTGAGCATCTGAGTCCAGAGAATGAATGTCTTTTCTGGGGAATAAAGGATGCTTTTCCATTACTTGTTAATGCTGTCCCCATTTTGTAGTGCTACTCAGATACTACTGTACTATTTGCACGGGTGTCGAACATATGGCCCATGGGCCACCTCTTCCACCTGACCCATGATTACATCCCGCTGGATCACACTCTCCCTAACAGGGAGAGATTGAGATAACACTGAGCGAAATTTTGCATACACAACACTCCACAATGCCACGAGAATGCCATAGTACTTTAATTTACGGTATATATGGCCAACTTGAGGTATATTTAACTCAAATGTGGGCCACCACAGCAAATGAGCTGCACACCCCAACAGGAAAAAGATTTCAAGCAGCAGGTATCATCCTAGTTCTCCCAACATAATCCCTCTGTTTTGATAAGCGACAAATCTTAGATCTGCAAGAAAGGACTGAATTTTTCTTCGGTGGAATGTTTCCTTTTCTCTGTAATAATAAAAATATTTTTACTATAAAATCTTCTTTTCTTTCATAACTGAAATGCATTATAGCATCAAAAATAGCCTTGTAGCAGGAGAAAGAATTATGAGTCTTATGAGCATTCAGCTGTTTCCGATTTTAATTTTGCAACATGTGTGAAAAAACAAATGAAGACAGAAAGCATTGGTGCTCACAACTAGCATGTCTCTAGAGCTTTTTGTCTGAGGATCTCAAAAAGCTTTACAAATGTACATTAAAATCATGCAGTAGCCTGTGCACTAGGTAAGTAGTGTCACACCCACATTGTAGACGGGGAAACTGAGGTACAGAGAGGTTGGAATTGACATTTTGGAATGCCCCAATTATGGTGCCAAACTTGACACTGACAGCCTAATTTTCTGAGTTTCTGAATACCCATAGGACATTTCAAGCCAATAGGAGTTGCTGAGTGATCAGAAATCAGGCTACTTATTTAGTTGGCGGAATAGAGATTTAAGGCCCTAATTATAGGCACCCACTTTTGAAGCTCATCACATAATACCTAAATAGCTTCTTGAATTAATTGTAGCCATTGTGCAGGCCCTGGAGAGAAAAGTCCTTTTGTGCTTCTACATAATTTGGGTGAGTAAAACGTTCAAAAGCACCTCAGTGTCATTTTCAGAAGCAACTTAGGAACTAAGTCTCACTGAAAATCAAAAGACTTTAGTTTCATAAATGTCTAAGTCACTTTTGAAAATGGGAGGTAGTCTCCTAAGTCACTTAGACACCACTGAAAATTTTACCGGTATTTCATTTTTTGCAGTGTTCATTACATTTTAGGATATTTCTTAGGAAGCTTAGCTGGGTTCCATCTAATTCAAAGAGATCAGAATAACAGCACCAGTTCATCTCCTGGCATGTGTAAGAGAGAAGCTCTAATAATTGTAAAGGACAAAGAATGGTTGAAGTGTTGTTTAATACCAGAAAAAGGTGCCAGTGTACCAAGAAGTACCACACAAAGATTGGAAGTGAGTGCTGAACTAATGTTCTTTCAGCATGTCACTCTGTTCTAACATGTTACAGAAATAACATGGAACACACAACACAGGTGTTCAATGCAGTTTGATTGCTTCTATCAATTCATGGTTCTGTAAAGACGGAGACAAAACTGTGAAAAGTCTCCTATAATTTAGTGATCTTAAATTTTGGGATGTCCAGTCTGATATTCAGAGGTGTTAGATATGTACAATTCCAACCAGCATCAGTGGGATTCATGGGTGGTTGGCCCACAATATTTCAAGTTGGGCCCCTAAAATGAGTGGGCTACTTTGAAAAACTAGCTATCATCCTTTGGGCGCTACAAGCCACAAAACTGCAATGCAGAATTAGAATTCCAAATAAGGGTTCTCAGAACCCTCCCCAGATTTCTTTTATGAAGGTCTATACGGACTCCTCAAAACCGCTAGAGTGAATGTGCTGCTAAACACGTGCTTTTAATAAAAAGGTCTAATTCATGTCATATAATCCCCATGCTGTAAGACATGGAGGTGGTAAATTCAGTAGAAATTCTCTATTGACTCAAAAACTGCTGAAGAGAGGGCAGCCAAAACAGTATCATCCACCTTCCCTGAGGTTATGGAAGCGCTTCCACTAAACCACTGTGCATTCAAGAGTATGCAGGGTTAGAGAACATGGCCAGATGGGAAGGGCGTGGCATGGGATCCGGCACATCACCCCCACCAGATCCTGTGGGGAAATACTTGCTATTACACATTCACTTCCTGATTAAAATGTCATCTAGAACAGGAATGAAAACAAACTGAATTTTGATTTGTTTTATAGGAGCAAATCGAGAGTGCTGCTTTCAGACAATGCTGTGGAGCACTACAGAAAGAGAGCAGGCAAGAGGTCTGTTTGCTTGCATTTGGCTGGAGCCTGTCACATTTGAATTACCTCATTTCAGAAATATTTTATAGTCATTGCCGTCAGACAAACAAATAACTATATTTACCTTTCTCCAGTAATCACATATGCACTTTCCAAAAGCTCTCACTATTTAGCTCATGTTAATGGAAACTCCTTACTCTGGGCAAGTGGTGATTACATGGTGCTTGTTTAGAGAGGCAGAGTTATGGAACATACTGAAAGTTTTGTGAATGCAATGCAGCAGGGTTCTGAGTCCTTCCAGTTCTGTACTAGTGCATAAGACGACAAAGAAAAAGAACGCTTAATGGCATTTAAGGGTACTTTTCCAGTGGGGGTTTTAAAGCCTTCGTTTTCATAAAGGGAGTAGTTAAATAATGTTCTGACAAACTGCATGTTTCTCTTCTTTGACTACAGAATTATTGAGGAATCAATGATTTTGCTTGGCTACCAGTGACTGACCACAGTGAATGGCACATGGGGATACCAAGCAACAAGTTGCAGCAGGCTTTTTGCTTGAGAATGACAGTGATGAGTTAACTGGCTGTAGGGGCTCAGGTGAAGGTCTCCTGCTGCAAGATAGAAGTAATGCCACTGGCTTCATCAGGAGTTACTCAGCGCCTGTTGCAGAATAGGGCCACCCAAGAAAGAAACATTTGCATGGCCACATTCCCCTCTGAAGGCAATGGGAGTTACACCTTGTCTGCAACAGGACCATCAGGTGAGGGTGAAATCCTCTGCAGGGGCCTAATTGTCCCCTGAGCTGTGCCTATGTGACCACACTGTTCATAATGGGAACTGAATGGGCCCTGATGCCAGGAACTGGAATAGTAAGCCCCTTCTCCTCCCCCTCCTAAGCCTAGAGCCCCTGTGGCAAAAGGAAAGAAAAGAATCCCTGATGGCTGCTATACAAGCCCCAGATTGGAGTATCAGCTGGGTTGTCTGACATGTGGACTCACTGGCCACACTCCCTCTTCTCCTTCTCCAGCCTACTCACAGTGTGCACAGCTGCTCTGTGGAGTACTACTCTTGAGCACTCTAGGCCAGTGCTTTTCAAACCATGAGTTTGGGAACCAGTACTGGGTCACAGACCCTCAGGTACTGGGATGCAGTCCCCCTGCTGCCACTGCCAAAAGACTGGGATGCACTGCCCAAAGATGTAATTGTTGGGTCATTGGCATAAATGATTTTTTTCAACTGCATCCCAAGGAAAAAAATGTGAAAACCACTGCTGTAGGCTGCAGATTCCCCTGGACAGTCTCTTCCTCTTACTTTGCTTAAGAAGTGCAATAGCTCTACTGCCTTTTGTGCCTTGCAAGCTTGCATTAATGGTGGTGGGGTTTCCCCCAAGCAACTATCTGCAGCCCAGTAGAAACCACGATGCCTGAAAGCTTTACTCGGTTTATGCTTTATTTAAATCTTGGGAGGAGTTACTATAAAAAAGGTCTAATTTGCTTATTGACATTTCACAGGGAATCACTAACAAACACACTCCATAATAATAACTTCTGTGTCAATCTTCCCTAAGTCAACCATCTGACAACGTGGATTTTTCTCCCATGAAAGCTTGTGCAATAAATAAATTGGTTAGTCTTTAAAAGCGCCACAGGACTACTTGTTTGTTTTTCTGAACTAGACTAACATGACTACCCCTTTGGAACTTCCCTAAGATCATTCATGCTGCAGGATCCCCAAGCACTTTATAGTCAGGAAGTCTATCTAACAGAGAGGAATGGGAGAGGTAGCTCTCTCCTCCTCAGTAAAGGAGGATGGGGATCTCCAGGGGGATCTAGCTGTAGAGTTACACCGAAAATGTCATTCCTAAATCAATGTGCCTTCTCTCCAAAGGAGGTGACTAACCCGTTCACATTCTTCTCTGAACAACTTAATTTTCTGGATCATTTTGGGGATTATGGTCTGAATTGCCAGCCTGGTAGGAGGGACTACAGGATAAAGGTACACCAGCGGCACATCTGCAGCAACAACACAGGCTAAATTCTGGAGTCCAGTTGAAGGAAGTGGCCTGCCCTACCCTGCAGAAAATACAGAGAGGAACTATAATAGACAGCCGGACATCCCAGATAGGTTCGCTAGCCAGACAGCCTCCAGAAAGGAAGAGCAGAAGTGAGCCTCCTGTTTACTGAATCTGTAAACACCCAGCATGAAATATACAAGCTAGAATTTACCTCCAGCACTGTTACCTTCCTGTCACCTCATTCTCAGGCGCAGCAGCCTTTCCCACCTGCACAAATATCACTAACTGCAGATGCAGATACCCAGGCCCAGGTCTCAGCTGGTATAATTTGCACAGCATCACTAATCTGAGTGGGGCTAAACTGCTGTACGTCAGGTATATCTTGTTACAGAACGTTAGCATGATCAGGGTCAGAATTCCTTATGCGTGTTCCTTTCTGTACATTTCATTTCAAGACAGTAGGCTTTGTTGAACAGAGATAGTTAAAACCATGAAAACCAATGCATGTACAACCTGAGACTATTCAAGCAGTTGTCTTCTCTTCCCATACAGTTTCTGAAATGTTCACAGTGAGATGTTGGGGTGTTGGAATGTTGTTATTTAAGTAAATCACGAATCTACAAAGAACAGTAACAGCTTGCCAGCATCTCCTCACAATCCAAGGGATCAATTTCACAGTGGGACTTCATGCTGTGATAGGGAATCCCCATGGAGGCTGCAATCTAGCAAGAATGATTGGGACTGATCAAACAAAACGAAGTGCTGTCTAATCTGCCCCAGATTTTCAGGGGACATTCTGGCCCAGATTCTGGTCTCACTTAAAATGGAGTAATCCCACTGATGGCAGTGGAGTAACACAGGTGTTCCACCAGACTTAGATCAGATTCTGGCCTTTTGATAATATAAATGAATTTTTCCTACAGCACTGCTTTGAATCAGGTCCATTGCCAGCAAGTAGTCTTAGTAAAACAGCTTAGGAAACAGACTGTCTAGAAGTAAACATGAGATAAAGCTCTTTTAGCCATTTTTGCACAGAAGCCAGTTTTGAGACTCAAGACAGCTTCCTCCAGCAGCTCTAGAAATGGTTTTGTCCCATAGACAATAGTGGTCAACTGCCTGTAGCACAGGTTCAGCAAGACTTGTTGCTGCTAACAGTTGTCAGTGATGGACAATGAGTGACCAGGGGTTACTCTAAGTAATATGCACAGAGAGGAATGGCATAAAGCAAGGAGTCCAGAGAGTGACTCAAAGGATCTAAATACACCAAACTGTTTGAAAACACAAAGAGCTACAGCACGTAACTTTGCCAACTGCATTTCTGCCCAACTGCTTCTCTATCCTCCAAAGAACTAGGTCTAGATTCTTGCTACATGAAGCAAAAGGCAATCCAAAAAGGCATTTTTCATTTGACATAAAGCACATCCTTTCTTTTGAAGGGCTGGATCCTTCTATTCAGTTTAGGATCTTATACTGCACTTGCTTGTACCACTGAAGGCAATAGGCGTTTCACTATTATGCACCCAAGGCCACTTAAACAAAACAGACCAAAGCACAAAAAAGGTGCTGAATCTCCCATTAGGGTTAGAAAGTACTTCTGCCATTTATTGTTAATGAGAGCTGTAGGTGCTGCTCCACCTCTTCCAGTATTTGACAGTTTAAGGCTTTGGTCCTAAATGTCAAAACAATTAGGGGATCAAGCCTCAGTTACATTAAAGACCAAATTTCAGTCCATGAACCATTGTGATATTGCTTCTCTGAGGCAAATCCACCCTACAAAGCACAGGACAAACGATGTGAAAGTGGGGGACAAAGCTTTCTTTGTCAGGAGGGTCCAGCCATGGAACAATCTTCCAGAGAAGAGCAAGTGGATCCAGATTCTGACCATCCCTAGGAAACACTGGAAAACCTTCCTGCTTGTAAAGGCCATTGCACCATAGCAAAAATGATATTCGTAACGCTGACACACCTCCTACCCAAAAACCCCAGTCAACCCCAAAACCAAAGGAACAACAAAACCCAACACAAATCAACCTTAAATAAATATAGGCATTGAAGTACATTTTAAAACAAAAATGTTGAATGCTACTCTAAGCAATTCTTTTCCTCCAAAAGTGGGAGAGGTGCTAGAGAGCCCATCAAATGTTCTATGGACTTATTTATTGTTATAGACTTCATGTGAAAGGTGTGCAAATGCCACAGTGGTGGCTATCTGGCTGACTGGCTAGCCAGACACATGATTTGACCAACTGGCATTAAATTCTGAAGAGCAAATATGCAGCCTAATTCTGACATGAATCAGAGGAAACTCAACAGACGCCATATAAGTTATACTAGTATAAAACTGATGCCAGTGAGAAGAAAAAAAAAATGACACACATCATGGTCCGAAGTTAGACTCATAATAAATAGTACTAAGTAAATTCCCTAAAACCAGGTTTGCAGTCCTTGGTTTGGAATGTTACTGAACAAGACTGGACACTCCTTTGGGTTGTGTAAGATCTCTCCTAAAAGCAGCTGATGACCATGAGCATACTGTTACGAGTGATGTGATGTGTGTGTATAAGAGCAGTGTGCCTTCAAATCATCTGACGAAGTGGGATTTTCTCCCACAATAGCTCATGCAATAAATAAATTTATTAGTCTTTAAGTGCCACAGGACTCCTTGTTTGTTTTAAGAGACAGATAGTTTCTCTTAAATGACTTCAAGTTTCTTCTAAACACCTACAAATTGATATGATCTCAGCCAGGTCTGAAAGAGTTTGACATTGGCTTTGTCTTTCACAAGAATTTAATAAGCACATCGGGTTTTCACGAGGGCAGCATCCTGGATGGTATAAAGAAGGGCATATCGGCAGGTCTTTAACTACAATTTTCATGGTGATGATGCATTAAAAGAGTGTTTCTCAAATGATCTGGGGCAACAGTATCCATTTACCTGTCCTCAGCTGCCCTGCTCAGTGACTTCCCTCCCTGGCATTTAACTATCCACAGTCTAACGCAGCCTGGCACTGGTGACCAGCCAAGTTCCAGGATAGGAGACCTAGGATATAGGAGAAGCTAGGAGCGTGTTCTGGTTAAGGAGGCTGTTCCCAGCATTAAGTGAAGGAGCCATTGTGGAGACTGGGGTACCAGTACAGGAGCTGGCACTGGGGAACACATGCTGGGAAAGCTGCCTTTGGCAGGACTTACCACTCTGGGTTTCTGCTGGTCCAGGGTCTGCAGGAAGGCCTGGGCTTGATCCAAGGCACGCTCAGGGTCACTGGAGATGTCCTCCTCAGACTCCTCCCAGGATGAGGAGAAGCCAGTGGAAGAAGCCGAAGAGGAAGACAGCTTCCGGATGGGCATGTTCACTCGGGGGCTCTCCCCAGCCTCCTCCTCCGGACCCCCTAGGTCAGTAATGATGACAGCGGGAATGCTGCTCCCACAGCAGCCCTCGCTTGGGGGCTTCCCCTTTTGTTCTGGGGGTGCCATTGTCATCAGCAGCTGATGTTCTCCAGGATGGTCAGGCTGCCAGGCTTGGTCCACTGCCCCTAAGGTGCCCTCAGGTGCTGGGCACAGCTTCTCTGCAGAGTCTGCCCAGGCTAGAGAGTTCCTGCGCTCATTCCAGCAGGCAGAGCCAGTCTTTGGGGGGCACTGCTGTTCTTCACCTCTCCCTTGCTCCAGGGTGGCTGAAGAGACTGAGCCTGGAGATCCGCAGGTCTCACTTCCCGCCTCTGTTGACACAGAACCCTGCACTCCTAGGGATGGGGCTCCTAAGGAGTCACTGCCCTGCTCCATCACCCCAGAGCCCTGCATTCGGAGGGTCCCATCCCCTCTCTCCATCACTACTGAGCCCTGAGCTCTACCAGACTGGCTCCTCCTCTCCATCACTTCTGATTCCTGCACTCTGAGGATCCTGTCCCCTCTCTCCAGCACCTCCAAGCCCTGCACTCTACCACACTCGCTCCTCCTCTCCATCACCTCTGAGTCCTGCGCTCTGTGAATCCTCTCTCCTCTCTCCAGCACCCCAGAGCCCTGCGCTCCACAACTCCCGCCCTCTATCACTTCTAAGCTCTGCGCCTTAGGGGACCCGCTCCCACTCTCCCATCCCCGCTGTTGGCAGGACCCCCTCCTCATTTCCTTCTCCTCTGATCTCACCTCTCCGCTCCCGCTCCCCATCTTCTCCCTACAATGCGCCCCGAGGGTCCCTCCACAGTACCCGAGTCCCCTGGGGAACCCGCTCCACCTCCGCACCTCCCCGGCCACCTGCGCTCCGGGGCTCCCACTGCCCCCATCCCTCTCTCCTGGATCCTGTGCTAGGCGGCTCCCGATGCCCCTCTCCGCCTCCCGCAAGGGCAAGGGGCTCCTCGGGACTCCGTCCTCCTCCGGGGCCTCGCCCGGGGACTGGCCGCTGCGGCACAGGCTGGGGGACGGCGATCTCCTGCCCGGCCGGCTGGGCTCGAGGAGCTGCACTCTCTGGGTCACCTGCCCGTCCTGGCGGGGCCGCGCCGTCCTCTCCCGTCTCCCCTCCTCGGAGCCGGAGCCGGAGCCGGGGCCAGGCGGGGGCGACCCGGCCGAAGGACTCGACGGCTCGCCTCTTCGCAGCCGGCTCGACCAGCCGGTGCCCCCGCCGCGCCTCGGCTCCCCCGGCGGCGGCTGCTCGGCTGGGGGGAAGAGGAAGGCCGGGCTGAGCTGGGCACAGCCGGGGCCCGCGGCCAGCGGCGCCGGCAGCTGGGGAGGGGGCGTCTTGCTCCGGCCCCCGCGCCCGCCGCTCTTCACCTCGCTGCCGCTGTTCATCATCACCAGGCTGTTGAGCGCGTAGCAGTACACGGCCATAGTAGTGAGCCGCGGGGAGCCGCCGCCGCCGCCTCCCGGGTCAGCCTCCGCGGGCCCGCCGCGCTCCTCCCCGGGCCGGGGGCAGCACCATCGCCTGCCGGCGGGGGAGCCCCTGCCCGAAGCTCCATACACAGCCAGCTGCGGGAGAGACAGAAAGAGAGGGAGGCACGGAGCGAGGGCGGCTGCCGGATCTAGCTGTGAGGCGGGGGGAGGGCTGCAGACTCGGCCCACGGGCAGAAGGGTGCAGGGAGGGTCTGTGGTTTGGTTTGCTGGGTGCTTGGAGTCCATTGCATGCATGCGTATCTGCTGCCTTCGGGCGCCTGAACTGGCTCAGCGTGCGTGCAGACGGAAGCGAGTGCCTGAACCGAATTATTCTGCAGTGCCTAAACCTGCTTATGGTGCGTGCACACGGGAGCAAGTGCTTGAACTGAATTATCCTGCCAGAACTGGCTTCTTCTGCACATGAGAGTAAGTGCCTGAACCGGTTTACCGTGAGTGTACGTGGGAGTGACCCCCGGAACCAAACTCCTCTGCACATGGGAGTGTGCCTGAAATCGCTTACCCTGCATACACATGGGACAGAGTGCGTGAACCCACTTACAGTGCATGCATGCACACAGGAGCAAGTGCCTGAACCAAATTATCCTGCATATGGGAGGGAGTGCCTGAACCAGCTTATCCTGCACATGGCAGTGAGACCCTGAGATGGTTTACCATTCTGCACCTGTGAGAGAGTGCCTGAACCCATTTACTGTGCATGCAAATAGAAGAGTGCCTGTATTGGCCTACAGTGTATGCACATGGGATCAAGTGCCTGAACCCGCTTAAGGTGCATGCATGTAGGAGTGAGTGCCTGAACTGGCTTACCATGCATGCACCCAGGAGCAAGTGCCTGAACTGAATTATCCTAAACATGGGAGCGAGTGCCTGAACCAGCTTATGGTGTGTGTACATGGGAGAATGAGTGCCTGAACCAAATTACTGTGCACATGGGAGTGCCTGAACCAGCTTATCCTGCAGGTGGCAGTGAATGACTGAACTGGTTTACCATTCGTGCACATGCAAGAGAGTGCCTGAACCCATTTACTGTGCATGCAAATAGGAGAGTGCCTGAATTGGCTTATGGAGTATACACATGGGATGGAGTGCCTGAACCCACTTACCGTGCATGCACATTGGAGCAAGTTTCTGAATTGGTTTGCCATGTGTGCACATGGAAGCAAGTGCCAGAACCAACTTATCCTCTTCATGGGTGTGATGCCTGAACTGACTTAGCATGTGTATATCTGCTTACTGTGCAGGCAGCAGAGACGTTGCTGGCGCTTGGCACCCTGGGGCACGTGCCCCGAACCCCAACACCGGTGCCCCGGATCTCCAGCCCAATCGGGGTCCTGTATCCACAGCTGGAGATGGGGGGCCCGGCCTCCTGCGGCCGCTTCCGGCCTCGTCCCTGGCTGGGGATCTGGGGCCCGGCCGTGGGTCATGGCGGGCAATCCGGGGTCTGGCTGCACGTGCCGGCAGCAGCCCCATCCCCAGCCGGGGATACAGGACCCCGCCGCCCGTGGCTGCTTCCGGCCCCCTCCCCGGCCGTGGATGCGGGGCCTAGCCACCCACGGCAGCACCTGTGCCTGTCCCTGGCCAGGGGGAGGGGCCTGCAGGCTGGGGACGGGGCCTGGGACCATGCCCCGGGTCCCTCCCCCAGCCAGCAATGCCTCTGGCATGCAGATGGGAGCCAATGCATAAACCAACTTACCCTGAATATGGGAGTGAGTGCCCAAATTGGTTTACTACGTGTGCACAGACAGCAGTGAGTGCCTGAATGGACTTAGTTCCAAAGGGGCAGCCATGTTAGTCTGGTAAAGCAAAAAAAAAAAAAAAAAAAAAAAAAGCAAGGAGTCTTGTA
>ML682004.1:44718305-44745629 GCA_007922195.1 Podocnemis expansa
GGGATTTTCCCCCATGAAAGCTCATGCGATAAATAAATCTGTTAGTCTTTAAGTGCTACAAGACTCCTTGCTTTTTTTGAATGAACTTACTGTCTCATGGGCACATGCATACACATGTGTCACTCTGTATCTGAGTGTGTCTGTATGTGTCTCTATAGTGTCTGTGTGCATATCTGTGGCTTTGTGTACGTTATGTGGGTATCCCTATGGCATGGAATATGCCAAAAACACATGTCACTGTCTACCAATTTTGTGTGTCTCTTTGTTACCTTACCTCTCTTGATGGCTACCTCTGTGTTTTTTAGCTGGATCTATAAAATTTCTGCCTGTGCATTCATAATGCCTTGTATGTGTGTGTTTCTGCATTTGTGTGCGTGCACGTGTATGCGCTACATCCACTATCATTACCAGATCAACATTTTTCTGTCAAAACTGTTTTTCAATGGAAAACTGCGCTTTCATTCAACTAAGCAAAATCTTTCATAAAAAGAGTCTGTTTTCTGTGGGAAAATTAATTTTTTTGCTAATAACATGCACTTCTGGTAGTCCACATGCCTCAGGCCTCCTATCTCCCCTCCAACCACACCATCTCTCAGGATGTAGTGGTCAAGCAAGTGAGGAAATTATTGTGCATCAACATGACAAGAGGTGTAGCCTAGCTGAGGAGCCCAGCCTATAAGAGAATGGGGGGCATGAAGCACTCAAACTACAACTCCCATAAAGCACTGCAACAGAACTGCTAAATAATGCTGAAGTTTTGACTACAAGATTTTAGCTAAAATATGTGTAAGTACTGGTGTGGCACTGTGTGCATCTGTTTGCCCTCCTATGACATGAAGGTCAAATGAGGTTCTGCTGCTTTACAGTGTAAGCAAACATAGCTCTATGTCTTTGTGTGATCCATGTGCCTGCTGTGCTCCCTGTGTGTGTATTTATGGCTTTGTGCAACTTCATACCTAGATGTGTTTGCACTGTGTGCATCAGCTCTTTGTGCTATATATTTGTGCGTGCATCGCTTGAATTACAGTTTCCATATACTCGGGCATGTCTAGCTTGTGTTCTGTATATAGACATCTGGTTGGGTGTGTGCTGCGGCTCTATCTGTGTGTGAATGGGATTCCCCTAGTGTGGGTGACCCTCTGCCCCTGTGTGTTTCTGTGGACCTTTGTTTACATTAGCCCTCCATATGTTTGTACCTTGACGTATTTATAGCTGAAATTATGGCCTTTTTACCTTGGAGCATTTCAAGTCTATGTATGAGAGATGCACAAGTGTGGTTTGTCTGTATAAATGTTTATTTACGTGTATGCATGTAGGCATGCAGAAGCTGGAAGGCAAGTGTCTTTGAATGGACCTGTGTGCAGCTGTATGTTCATGTGTATTTTTGCATGCTCAGCAGCTTTGCATTGTCTATTAAAATGAATTAAAACACAGCATCTGTTGGCTCAGGGTGTAATTTGCAGCAGTGTGTATGTGTGATGGAGTGTGTTGGATATTAGCTCCCTGCAACTCTAGACCAGTGGTTCCCAACATTTTCTCTGCATGGCACACCTTGCTACCTTTAATTAATTGGAGGCACACCACCATATAGCTTCCAAATGAACTCATGAATATTCATGAGCCAATGAGCCAATCCAGAGCTCTGAGTAGTTTTTCAAAAAATTTTGTGGCACACCTGCTCAGGCCTTAGGGCACACTTGTGTGCTGTGGCACACTGCTTGGGAAACACTGCTCTAGACTGAGCCCTTTGGTCACACTGGCCATGTTGTGACAGCGTGGGACCGGGTGTGTGAAACCCAGCTCTCAAATACATACACCGAAGGCGCCTGTCCTGCCCAGTGAGAGTCAACCGAGAGTCTTTTCTACTCAGCCCTGCCCAGGGAGAGGCAATAGGGGGTGGTGGGCTGACAGTTTTGCGCTGGAGAAAGCCTCGAGAGCACAAACCTGTTCAAAGGCCGGTTAAGACGTTTAACAGAAACCAGCTAACTGCAGTTTGCCAGCACGATAATGATTTCAAATATGTTTGCTGCGACCGCTCATCTTGCTTGTAAGAGCTGCTAGTTTGCTCCCGCTTGCAGCACAACGCAACTGCAACTGCAAGGGGGGGAAAAAACTACGAGATTTCATTAAATCGTGCAGAAAGAGGCTTAAAGTGGCATTTGCAGGGAGGCACGTTTGGGAAACACCGTGAAACCTGTGCAATTGATTTCTTCCATGATCAAACCCTTCTGCCCTGCTCCTCTTCCCAGATAAAGGAAGATCCGCTTAGTCGAGAGAAAGCTAAGAGAAAAAATGAAATTAAACAATCCACTCTTACCTGAGAGATCAGGGACTCATGGAGACTTCACAGTCCTTTTAGTTTACATCGCCCTGAAACACCCGAAGGAATGAGACACAAAAGGGAGCTCCAGAAATCATTTCCTCGTACAGAACAAGGTTTAAAAACGTAGCCCGTAGCCGTATATATTACGGATAACAGTTTCGGGGTGGTTGTTGTTGTAGTTGGTTTTTTAAAGGCTAGTTTCTTCTTTGCTGAACGGTAGGGCTTGTCTTAACTGATTGTTTTGCTACTTGATTATCCTTCCCCCGCCAACAACGCGTGCAGTCTTGTAACTTTCAGCTTTGCAGTTTCTTGAATGTTTGTTCAATATGCGATTAAAAGAGAAAGGGACGGTGAGCGAGTGGAGAGCTAAGGGGAGGGGGTAGGAAAGCAGGAAGGAAGTTGTGAGCCTGTCTGGGGTTGAACTCAGCGGAACAAGTTTTTTTTTTTTTTTTTTTTTTTTTCCTACTGCTTGGTAGGACGCTGGAGGGAAACACTAAAAAAAAAGTTTCCATTGTTAACTAGAAAAGAAAAAAAAAAGTTTCAACTTCTGTGGGTTAAAGGCACACGATCCATTTTCCACCACTTGCTTGATCTTACTATCTATAACTTGCTACACTATTTTAAAACCTAACCTTCAGTTCCTTTCCACACAGAAGATCCTGGGGTCATTGGCTTGTGGCCATACACCAGGTGCTGTCTGCATCTAATAGGCACACTACTGAACTTCTGAGGGTCATGATGCTGTCTGTGGATAGGTAACAGAAAAGTCCTATTGTAAGAAGCTTCAAAACAAAGTGGGTTCAAATTCTCTGACATAAGCAGCATTTTTTATAATCTGAACCAGTGGTTTTGAACCTTATGTTTGTCACAACACACTTTGTAGTGTATCATGACCCTAGAGGACACACCAGCCCACCTCCACCTCGAGGCCAAATTATCCAGCTGTCTCCCCTGCTCTCTGCAGCACACTTTCTACTGTGTGGTGACACAGTAATGTTCCCCGACCGGGTGGTTGAGAACTGCTGACCTGAATGTTGGGTGTTGGGGGTGGGGTAAGTGTACATCTGTGCAGAGAGCCTGCCCAAGGCTAGTGTGCTTAAGACCATTTCAGTCCCACTCACATCCTGTTCAGAGGCCTTAAATGGTGCCTAGGCTTGTGTGGTACTGGCCTTGGGAGTTGCATTTCTCCCAGAGTGCGGAAATGACTTGGAGGGGAGTCTATTCTCCCTTGCCCTGCACCTTGTTTGCACATTGTACCTGTACAAAGAGAGTGCAAAACACTAACTTTCCAGTAAGGTAGTCTATGTCTTCACCTAAAGTCTTAGTTTGGACTTGGTTAGTCCGATCTAAGTAGTTTGAAAGTTAGTTTGAACTAAGCACATTTTTTTTTTAAGTTTGAGCTACTTTTTAGTTTGAACTAGCTGCATTTTTTCTTAGTTCAAACTAAAAAAAGTTGGTTTGAACTAGCACAATGTAGACATTCTAGTTTGAACTAAATAAGTTCTAACTAGCATTTAGTTTGAACTACCTTTTAGTTTGAACTAGCTGCATTTTTCTTAGTTTAAACTAAAAAGTTAGTTCAAACTAAATGCTATTTAGAACTTTAGTTCAAACTAGCATGTCTACTTTGTGCTAGCTCAAGCTAAATATGCAGATTGTTCAAACTAATCAGTTTGTTCAAACTAACCAGCCAAACTAACTGGCTCAAACCAAGTTTTGCTTAGTACCAACTAAAAAATTCTTTAGTTTGAACTAGGCAAAGCCTACTGCAGACAGGGTTCAAATTAGTTCAGACTAAGCTTGCTTAGTGCAAACTAATGTAACCCTTCTGCCAGGGCAGGCTGGTAGAACAAGGGCCAGGCTCAATACCTAGGGGTTTCCCAATAATGTAGCACCACCAATCAGCTCGAGTCTCCACCAAGATTTCTGGGAAATCCTGCACTGTTCCCTGGGAACCCTAAAGGGGTAAGGCTTCCCCACTCGCAAGCACGAGTCTGAGTGTAATAAACAGAACTTTTAATAGTAGTAACACAGATGTAAGAGGCAAAATAACAGAAATCAGGGCTGATCTAGCAAATCAGTACAGAGGAAAGTTCCCAACAACAACCCATACTACCTAACAGAACATACACGGTAAACTCACTAGCAAAATTGGCATCAATCTAGAGAATCAGTGCTAACTAGGCTCCCAACCAACCCTAGGGTACGTAGGGAGTGTCTTTCACGCCAACTGTCTGCTGACGCCACCTACTGGTCACTCACTCCATCCAATAGCACCGTCCCTTGGCTCTGCCTGTTGTCTGCCGGCTCCACCCAACAGTCACTCACACCACCCAGCTCGCCACTAGGTGATCTCGCCATCTGCTGGCTCCGCTCGCCGCTGGCTATTCTTACCATCTACTGTCTCCCCTTCGGTGATCTCAGCTCAGGGAGAATTTTCTCTCTAATGATTTTTAGCAGTGAGAAAGTTTGCTTCTCTCTCTCTAGTGATTCCAGCTCTTAAGTAGCTGCAAACAGCTACCTCTATCTAAATGACAAAGGCCTCAGAAGAAGCCTAGCCATAGCTATCATTAGACAGGGGAAGCAATAGGGGAGAGGCCAAATTAGCCTCAAACCTCCATCCCTGTCTTTCAACTTCGTTCAGGCTGAAAGATGCAGTCACCTTTCCTACAAGCCTCTTCTTAACTAAAAGTAGTTGTTACCTTTTAATTAACCCAGACAGATTTGAAACAGAGAGTAGCAATTCACAAAAAAAGACAGTATTTTATATTTCCCTTCAGTAGAATTACAGATATTGACAGATTTGTGATCAGATTAACCCCAAATACCATTACCCACTATGCCCTGCACCCCATATGCTAATACCTAATTATGCTCTTTATGTTCATGCTAAAACAGGACCCATGCAGATTAGATGCCCCCCCCAAAGCTGTTAGGCAAAGCTTCTAAGCCTGCCTTACACTAATTTGCTAGTGTAGACATAGCCATAGTGGTTTAGTACCTACTTTGTGCTGGTGGGAAATGACTAAAGATGCAGTGGAACAGAGATTCAGGATCTGTAGGTAGATCATCAGCTGATGTAAACTGTTACAACTTTGTGATAACTTCCCTTAGGTTAAGATGTGCCACCCTGTATTTCTGTAGGATAGCATCCTAAATGTGGATTTAGAATGAAGGGTGTCCTTCCTTGAAGCATCTGATGAAGTGGGATTTTCTCCCATGACAGCTCATGCAATAAATACATTTATTGGTCTTTTAAGTGCCAACACACTCCTTGCTTGTTTTGCTGAACTAGATTAACTGGGCTGCCCCTTTGGAACTTCCTAGTGAAGGATATGTGATACAGCAATCCCACACTCAGCTGCAGGCCTTAGGCACAACTCTCGTTTGGTAGCAAGACCAGGTTCTTGGCTATGAAAAGGGCTTTAAGACCAAGACAACTAATTTGAGATGGCTGCCTTAATGTAAAATCCCTAGTGAACACAGTGCAGTTTTTATCCTTGTGTAGTTAGTCCAAGATAACACCAGCTAGTGGTTAAAGGGCTAACCTCAACTAGCTGTACTGAGGTAAAAAAAAAGCCCCTGACTTGTCTCAGTTAGGATTTTACTTTAAGATAACTATCTTGATGTAAAACCATACCTTTTTTTTTTTTTTTTACCCCCAGTAAAGTCATAGTCTTTGCTGTGAACAGGGACAGAAATTTTTCTGAATCTCTGGAGAAGGAAGTATAGACTGACAATTCCACAGACAGACAGACACAGTGAGCCACTAAAAGTAAGCACAGTTTTGTTTTTCTAGCCAGAGAAATCTCACTTAGATTTCTGTGAAGTAAGAGAGTTTTAGAATCTTTCCACAAAAAGAACAGCTTTTTCTGCACTGTCTGAGCTCAGAGGGGCCTGCTTTTTCAAGGGTTTAATAATGTGAATGATATCACTCACGTAAGCAGACATATCAATTAAAGAGGATGTGTGAGGATTTGTGGGATCTGATTATTCATGGCCCCCACTCTATGCAGTGCATATATACATAACCACAGATATATGTATAGCAGGAAAAAATTGATCTTAAACATAAATTAAGAGACCTCTGATGCTTTAGGTGTTCCCCTTTGAAAAATCAGCAGTGCTCTATTACAAGGTGTGTTGGCCTATGTGTTGCTATGTATCTGTCTAGTTGTGTGTGCATCTTTTAGCTTATTAGTTGAGGATTATTTAGACTAAGAATTTTGCACCTAAGTAATCACATTAGAAAGCCCTAGTGCAGAACCGCTGCCTTGATACAAAATGCAGCCTACCTCTGCATGACCCCACCCTCCCAGGATAACTTGCCATATGTTATATGAGTGCAAGACCCATCTTACATCAGTGCAGCGCATCTACCCTGCAAGTTTGCACTGAGGAAGCTACATTTATACAAAAATCCCTCATATAGACATTGCCTTCAAATACTGTAATTTTTTTTTAAAGAATCAGAAAATATAATCTCTAGATATAAATTTCTTCTGTGTTCATCACATACAACATCACTCTTTTAATCATACAGGGAGTGGTTAATAAAAATGGAAAGAAAAGAAAAATGTCTTACAAACAAATCCCTTTTGTGTTTAGATAATGCAGGGAGATGATAGTTTCCAGCCCTGAAACCGTGCAGTGGTCAACATTACACAGTGCATAGCAGACAAAGTTTACTGCACTAGTTTTCTCATCAAGTAATTGGCAAAAGAGAGGCTTGTGCTGTACGTCAGTTAGACTGAGTGGCAATCACTAATCTAAATAGGTCACAAAGGTAAACTGTTAGATTCCATGGATTCATATCCTTGCAATGTAAAACATAGAAGGGTAGATTTCTTTAATGAGCAGGATGATCACTTCTATTATTACTCCTGTAATATGTAGGGACCCCAGTCATGGACCAGAACCCATTGTTGTAGCAGCACACAAAACAAAAAGACAGTCCCTGTTACAAACAGCTTACAATCTAAATATAGTACAAGTAAAATTCTTAAACGAAAGGCCTAAGCCAGTGGTAAACCTACCATTGATTTCAGTCGAAGATGGATTGGGGCCCAACTCTTTTACTTCTAAATTTATAACCACTGCTCCCAGACAAAATCACTGCACCATAAGGGAGACACTGAAGTGGACTGAGATGGGATAATATACAAGCATCTGAACCTTCAAACCCTCATTCATGCCAATAGTCTTTACTCATGACCATTGCCATCAAAATTAACAAGACTTCTCACCAGTGGAAGGAGTTGCAGACCCCAAACCTATATATTTAGAAGCAGAGCAGAAACAAATAATGAAAGCAGGCCATAAATCTGAAGATGTGTAAAAAATGCCCACTGACACAGAGGATGGGACTATTTTAAGAAGAGCAACTTCATGATTCTCAAAGTTAATGATATTGCGGGTTTTTTTTGTTTTCTTTTGTTTTGTTTTGGGTTTTTTTTGTACTTCAAGGAATAGCAGTGCAGTGATCAGTTAATTATATGTATGTTCTAAATAAGAAAACACTGTACAGGTCAGCAAAGCTGATACTGTACTCTCCCCCACCATCTACTTATATGTCATCCTATCTAATAATAATACCTACATCCTCAAAGTACTCTCATCCCTAATTGAATTCTGTTGCACTTTTGTTACAAGTTCCATCTCTGTTAAATAACCTGTCTTTGTCAGTTTCTTGAGTGGTTGCTTAAGAAAGGTTGTATTGTCATTCTCAAAACAAGCATGCCAGTCACTATTTATCTATCTCTTCAACCATGAATGGTGTTTATAGCCTCGCAGTGGAAGATACCTTTTGGTTGATTCTTCCCAGCCGAAAGTCCAGTTGTATGACAATAAAAATGAGTATGCAAACAAAGAGTGATGATTCCACATTAGTCAACATTTACTTCACATTTACCGCACTGTAACTGAGAATGAATTTGGCTAATATTTTGTAAGAAAAATAACCACACGTGACCTATCACAGGAGATACGTGCCAAAACTAACAAGGAAGGATGGCTACTCTTCATGAAGTGTGTGCATTCCTGTCACAGGAATGATATTCTGATCACTCCAGGGAGGTAGAGTGAGTTGGTGGATAAAGCAAAGGGGTGGAGATAAGAAACTGGTTGCAAGTCAGTCTCTTTTGTATTTTTGCATGTCAGTCCCTTTTGTATTGTTCCAGTGGTGCAAAGGGGTCAGAAAGCAGACACCTCCAACCAGCTGAAAATTCTTCAAGCACTGCTCACATCCTTCAGTATTAGGTGTCTTTGTGCCGCAGTCAGGAAGGGCACTAGCATTTCTGGCACCCCCCTGCAAGCGCCACAGATGCCAGCACAGATGAGTGATGTAATAGCGTAGTGCAACGGTGCACTTGCACCCCTCAAATGTTGACGCCCCCCTGCAACGCTTACTTGGCTTACCGCATTGTGCTGGCCCTGGCTGCAGTGCACAGTTGGTCAGAAACTTTTTAGCCCTAGCCTGTCAGAACAGGGTCAGCGGCCAACACGCCCTCTGGCCATTCCCATGGCTATATATATAGCCCTGACCCTGATCCTCCTCAGTTCCTTTTCCCGCCCTCAGCAATGGTTTCGGAACAGCCCACTCCTTGCTATTATGCAAGTGCCTGTCTATTCTGCTGTGTATGAGCTGCCCATTCAGTTTGGAAGATTTGTTCGTAGACATCATCCCACCGAGGACCACTGTTCCTACCGAGCGTACAAACCTGGAGCCAGAAGACCACTCCCAACTGCCGCTAACAATACCAGGTTTCAAACCCTTTGCTTCTTGTGGCAAGGTCTTCCCGCAGGATGACCTCCACGAGAAATGCCTGCGGTGCCTGGGTGAATTGCACCAGGTTATCAACTGCTCCATCCGTCAGTCCTTTAAACTGAGGACATTGAAAGATGGGGAGCAGAGGTGCCATGCCTTGGCCCAGGAGCAAGCACGACAGCCTACCAGAGCCCCCTCAGCACCACTCCCCTCGGAAGCACAAGATGCCATGCTCGGCATCGACCTCAGTGCTGAAGTACTGGTGCTACTCCAGCTCTCCCCGCCTGGGCCACTCTTGGGACTCATGGGGTCCCCTGAACCCCAGAGGCTTTCAAGGAGGCAAAAGCCCTCTTGCTTTTGCCTACACCTCCTCCTCTCAAGCCTCAGAAACAGAAATGAAAACCGGCTTTCCTCTCAGGGACATTAACCACTCCAGAGTAGCACCAATCTCTGTCCCCCATAACAGTACTGAGTTCCCTGTACCACAGCGTGAGCGAGTCTCTCCAGCCTGAAAAAGGCCCACCAGTACCGGACCAGGCCCTGCAAACAAGCACCGTAGAAAGCGCTCTCCCTTTCCCCAACACAGTAGCACCACCTCATCACCAGCGCTGACTGCCCTGGCCATTCCTGTCAGTGCCAGGGCAAGCCCAACACCTTGGCACCGGGAAACATCATACTCCCCGAGGCCTGAGGAGGTCACTCCCTCACACAGAGACAGGGAGACCTGTGAGGAATTGCCAGCACCAAGCACCTCCCGGTACTGATCTTGTGAGTGGTTCCTGCCACAGGAAGCTTCCTTGCAGAAAGCTTCCCGCAGTACCAAAAGGGCCCAGGACCACTCCACCATTGCCCACAACCCCTGATAGGACTTTCAATCCCAGACCGTGGTCCTATAGAGACGACACTATGGCCCACTACAACCTCCTTTGCTGCATAATAGCACATGCAGGCAAGGCCGTCTGTAGGGGGGTGCAGGGCCCTGGGTGAATTGCTCTCTGCGGGGCCCCCACCCACCCCAGCACTGGAGGGCGGGGCCAGCCAGCCCAGGGGAGTGTCTGACAAGGCACATCATTCCCTAACCCCTCCAGGTTCCTGTTGCTGAATATCAGGAGCCAAGAAGCTCCACAAATAGGAGTAGGAGGGAGGGTGATGGATCATACCATCCCTGAGACTTCCAGCCCTGCCCCTCCCATGAACTTTGCTGTGATGCTTGCCCTCCCCACAATCTTCTGAGTGGCAGCATGAGAGTGGGGAGCAGGGGAGGATAGAGTGGGGTGTCAGGAGAGTAAGAGAAGTGCAGCTGGGTGGCGGGCACCAAGGAAGGCAGCACAGCATCTGCTATTTCCCATGCTGTTCCTGCCCTAGGCCAAATGCCTGCACATGCTGCAGGGCAGAAAATTTAAAAAAGCTCTGGCCTGGTCCCAGCTTACAGGTGCATGCAAACCGGGTGGAGGAAGTTAGGGAACCCATGAGGCAAACAAGTCCATTTCACTCAGGATGGAAAAAGCAAGAAGGATCCACCCAGAAAGAAAAAGAATAAAATACAAGATGAAAGTCATGTCTGATCACCAGCCATTTACAATGATCACACAGGAGCTCTGAAAGACACAGGAAGTTCCATAGATTTACCTGAGAATCAGCAAATATAAAAGATGGGTAAAAAGATGAAAACTTAACCAGTATCTGTGGTAGAAAGAGCAGGCAACACTAATTGTCACCTACTCACCCTGGGATGGATTGGGGGAATTCAAACAACAAGAGATTAGTTTAAAAACACCATATAATCTTGCCCCCCCCCCCGGCCTTATTTTTGCCATTCTTGTGATTTTTGATCTCTTGAAACTGGCAATACTGTATAATTAATACCATATATTTCACTCAAGGAATTCCTTTCCCTAACTATTCTTCGTGCTACTGTAGCAGGCTTCTGGAGCCACAATGTAGGGCCACAGAGAGATAAAATTAATTGAATGTACCTTTTAAAGCATCTGTTAGGCAACACCATATCTGTTCTTTAATATCATAACTGAAATAACTAACTCAGTTTAATAGACATTATAACCAATGTCCAACAAAGCTTGATGTTGTAAATTTAGAAATCTATTTTGTATTCTTGATAAATTTCTTTTAGGTGTATACTCTGGAATTTCATTTAAGTGTGTGAACAAGCTGTGTGAATGAAGGGTGTGTGTGATGGAATCAGTCAATACCAGCCTGTCCTGATGAAATGCAAGTACTACCTTAATCAGCTAAGTGATGTAGAGAAGTCCCACAAAAGGGAGGGTCCACCCCAGAAAGAAAAGAAGAAAACACTAAGCAAAAGTCATGTCTGTAAATGGCTGGTGATCAATGATCACACAGGATGCCTGGCCCAGCCTGCCCTCCAGCCTCACCACTGGCCTGGAGGGGGCGGGGGCAGTCCTTGGCCTGGCCTGCCTGCCATCCTCTTGCCTGGCCACCAACCCAGCATGACCCAGGGCCCAGAGGGGCATGTGTGAAAGTGTGCACCCTGGGTTATGATCTACATGATTTTCCTGTTCACTTACACACTGGAATTGTGTGATTTGCTGCCAATTGCATCCTGCAATGTTTCTGTGTGAATGTTAATAACTTATTCTACATGATTTCTATGATGATATGTTTCCTACAACTTCATATGTGTAAACAAACATGTAACACGCTTTCTATGGCTCAGGGATAAGGAAAGAAACAGAGGTCTCTCCCAGCAGCAGTGAACTTGAAAGAGGCAAAGGTATGCTAATGGAGGTGTCTGTGAAGAGACAAAAGAATCATTTTAGCCCTGAAAGGGAGGGGCTGAGGGGTTTGGAAACAGACTGAGACAAGCATCTGATGAAGTGGGATTTTCTCCCATGAAAGTTCATGCGAAAAATAAATCTGTTAGTTTTTAATTGCCACACGACTCCTTGGGTTTTTTTGCTGGACTAGACTAATGCAGCTATCCCTTTGGAAATTGAAACCTGGAAGTTTTAAAAGGTTTTTTGAGCTGGGACTCTCCATCTTGAAACAATTCCAAGCAAGATATGGGCGCTGCCTGGCCTCAGGCAGAGACTGGCTGTGCAAACATCTAACAGAGCTTGAGCTAAACTTGTTTAGTCTATGAGGTTAGTTTAAGTAGAAGTATTAGGTTAGCATGTGTGGTTTCTCCTGACTTACTTATACTGTGATTCTGCCATGCTTGGCCATATTCTCACTTAGAATTATAATCTGATCAATAAACTAGTAGTTGTTTTCCCTAAAGCTGTGTGATCTTTAGAGGGTATGATTGAAGGAGGCTGGGCACAATCCTTTTCTTTGTTAAATGGTGGGGCTTGAGTGTGTGGTGGTTGAGAGTGGTTCCCAACCTCTGTAGACAGGGGCTCCTGGTGTAGTAACAGGGGCCGGGGGTGCTTGCTGGGGGACCCTCCCTCAAATAGCCAGGGGGCATACACCCCCTGCCTGGGACCGACTGCATGCAAGAGGCTGGAGTGGACTGCCTCAGGAGTGAGTGGTCATTTGGCAAAGCGAGATGAATCAGGGTTCAGGAGTGGGAACTGGGAGGTCACAGCAGCACACTGAACGGGATCTAGGGAGCGGTCTGTCACAGCATGATCCCTGATCTACCTGCCCCCCACTAGCCCAATGTGAATCGGTGCCCAGGGGGAGTCTTGGATCCCCAGCACCCTTGCCCCCTCCAGACTCCCCCCAGTACTTACCTGGCTGTGTGTTCCTGTGGTTGGTGCTGGCAGCATCTGCTGGAGGAGGAAGGGGTTAAACCTCCCTCTCCCCTCCAGCTAACTGCTCAGCTGGATCCAGGGGGAGGGGCCGCAGGCATTCAGGCTCACTGTAGGAGAGGTGGAGCTCCTGCCGATTCCTGCCATGGGGGGGTGGGCCCCTTGGGGCCCCCAAAAGCTCGTGGCCCACGTCAAATGTCCCCTTTGACCTACCCTAAGGACGGGTCTGCACCCAGGTGGCTGCCACCCTTCCGCCCACTGCCGCATCATCTGCCCCTGCTGCCTCCTTGCCATCCTCCTGGAGCAGCCAGGGCCCCTTCTCCACCTTGACCAGGAGGCACGGTGTGCACTGCCTCCTGGTGGCCTCCTCCCTGCACATGGAGACCTCCATGTGAGCGATGGCGAGGGTGGTAGGGCCCTTGGCCATTGTGGCAGCCTCCAAAATGTACAGCAAGGTAGTCTTCTTCCTGTCGTCGGAGGCCACCGCACGGGAGGCGGTGGTGAAGCCCCTGGCAGTGGGGGGCATCTATGTCCCTGTAGAGCCCCTGGAGGACCTGGGCATGCGGGTGGTCCTCACCTCCATCTCACCTTTCCTTCCCAATGCCCCCCTGCTTCCCCTCCTCTCCACCTTGGGGAAGCCGATTTCCACTGTCGGCCCTCTCCCACTGGGCTGCAAGGACCCCACCCTCCGTCACGTCCTGTCCTTCTGCCGGCAGGTGCAGATCCAACTGCCACTGGCCGGGGCACATGATGGAGTGGCACTCGAGGGGTTCTTCCTGGCACCCCACCAAGGGGCACTCTACCAGATCCATTATTCCTCAGGGGAAGCTCAGTGCTTCCTCTGCAGGGCCACAGGGCATGTCCAGAGGGACTGCCCCCTGGGCTGCCATGAAGAGGGAGCAACTGGGCCCTCCAAGGCCGTGGCGGGCGCCGGCCCTGGATCTGACCCCAGTTGTCTGGGGAAGGACAATCCCCTGCTAGTGGACCTCGATCTGGGCAGTGACCTACTGTTGCCACCCCCTCTGTCCCCACAGCCCCAGCCCCTGCCCACTGTTCCTGCCATCACCCCAGGTACACACCTGGACTGCTCCACCTGCCCAGTGGCACTCAGTGTCCCTCCTCCAGCTGCCAAGCCACCGTGGGCAGCAGCCAGCACCAAGCAGCCAGGCCCCGGGAGATCGTCCCTGGCGGTACAGCTCCCCCCTCCTTCCCCTGACAGCCCTGCTCAGCCAGATGCTGGGGCCAGGGACACCACTCCCCCCCCGGCACCTGTGCCAAGTCTTGGCGGGGATTCCTTCCCTAATGCACCACCCAGTCACCCTGCACCTGGTCAAGGGGAGCTGCAACCTGGTGGTCCAACCACTGGGGGCCCCACTCTCACCCCCCTCCATACCTCTACTACTGTCCCTAACAAAGCCCTCGCCCTTGCCACTGCCCCACTCGCTGTCACCCCGGACACCTTCCCTGTTGCCGACCCCCCCGGGACTATAACCTTCCTATTCTCTACTACCAACTCCCAGAGGGTGGCATTTGTGGCCCCCACCCTGACCAGGGCTACAGACCTCCCTCCGCCACCTTTCCCCCTCATGCCGGGGGTCAGGTCAGATACTGCGGCACCTCTGTCATCGGCGCCGCGATGGGGCTTCGCGCCCTGTCTGCCCATCCTGGCAGGCAACAGGGTCGACGCAGGGACCCGACCGGAGGACGGCTGGGGCCCTTCTGCCCCGGACCCCCTGGCGCTGCGGGATGAGCTTCGCGCCTTCTTGGCCAACACCTGTGGGGCCAGGAATTGGGTGCGGCTCGCCCTGCAGTGTTGGGGGAGTTTCCACCTCCTCCTCCAGGCCGTGAGGGCCATCCTGAAAGAGGGAAAGGGGGCCGGGAGGCAGGACACCACAGCCTACAAGAGAGCCCGCCTCTTCCGTGACTCCCTCATGGACTTCGGGGTGGGTCATGGATTGGTGCATGGCCCAAAGGAGGCTGCCAGCACTCCTGCTACTCCTGTGGATCCCCCCCAGCCCTCCTCATGACTCCCACCACCTTCACAACCTTAAACACCAGGGGCTGAGGGATGGGTCTCTGCAGGACCCAGGTGCTCAACTTCCTTTGGGAGGGGGAGCTACTCTGTGGTGTTCCTGCAGGAGACCCACACGGATCCAGCTGCTGAGTCCATGTGGCGGCTGGAGTGGGGGAACGGGGTGTTCCTGAGCCACCTGTCCACCCGCTTCAGCAGTGTGGCCGCTCTTTTCTCCCCCGACCTGCAGCCTGAGGTGCTGGGGGTTGCCAAGGCATGCCAGGCTGCCTGCTGCACCTCCAGGTCTGCATGGAGGGGTTGATGTTGAACCTGGTCAACGTCTACACCCTGACATCAGGCCCGGAGTGGGTGCGCTTCCTCTAGCAGGCGGCCACCTTCCTCAGCACCTTGGAGCCTCAGGAGTGCCTGGTCCTGGGCAGGGACTTTAACACACCACACTTGAGGAACGGGACCGCACAGGGACCAAGCAGAGCCAGGCCGCTGCAGACATCCTTCGGGAGGTGATTGACCACCACTCCCTGGTGGACGTCTGGCGTGACCACCACCCAGACGACGAGGTCACCTTCACATATGTCCGGGTGGAGGGCGACGGGTCGTGCCACTCCCAGTTGGACTGCATTTACCTGTCCTGACGCCATCTGGCACGAGCCCACTCATCTAGCATTAGGCCAGCCCCCTTCTCAGATCACCACCTGGTGACTGTGACGGCCTCTCTCTCGGCAAAGAGGCTGGGGCCAGCCTACTGGCACTTCAACAACAGCCTGCTGGAGGACGTGGGCTTCGTGGCATCCTTCCGGGAGTTCTGAGTGGCCTGGCGGGGGCAGAGGGCTGCCTTTACCATGGCGCAGTGTTGGTGGGATGTGGGGAAAGCTCATGCCCAACTCTTCTGCCACAACTACACTCAGGTGGCCAGCCGGCAGAGGGATGCGGCAATAGAGCAGCTGGAGCAGGAGGTCTTAGAGGTGGAGAGGGGCCTGGCTGCCAGTCCCTCTGCGGACTGTGCCGGGAGAAGTGGAAGGAGCTCCAGGCCCTCAAGGACCTTTGGGCCCAGGGAGCCTTCGTTTGATCCTGCATCCACCTCCTTCGGGAGATGGACCGCGGCTCCCACTTCTTCTACACCCTGTAGAAATGGAGGGGGGCTAGTAAGCATGTCACCTGCCTCCTCGCTGAGGATGGCACTTCCCTCATGGATCCAGATGAAATGTGTGGAATGGCCAGGGCCTGCTACGCCAGCCTTTTCTCCCCGGACCCAACCGAAGCCAACACCTGCAGGGCGCTCTGGAATGAACTACCTGCACTCAGCATGGGCGACCGGGACCGGCTGGAGCTTCCTCTCAATCTGGCCAACTTCACAGGAGCCCTCCATTGCATGCCCAGCAACAAATCCCTGGGCATGGACAGGCTGACTGTGGAGTTCTACCATGTGTTCTGGGACATCCTCGGCCAGGACCTGGCCTCCGTCTGGGCCGAGTCCAAGGGAAGTTCGGAGCTCCACCTCTCTTGGCAGTGGGCCGTCCTGGCCCTGCTGCCCAAGAAGGGGGACCTCAGCACCCTTCGGAACTGGCATCCCATCTTGCTCCTCTGCAAGGACTACAAGGTCGTGGCCAAGGCCATCTCACTGTGGCTCGGGTCTGTGCTGCAGGGCGTGATCCATCCTGACCAGACCGACACCGTCCCGGGCTGGTCCATCCTCAGCAACCTGTACCTGGTCCAGGATCTCCTGGAGCTCGGGTGTAGGGATGGCCTGTCGTTTGCCCTCCTGACCCTGGACCAGGAGAAAGCTTTCAACAGTGTGGATCACGGGTACCTCCTGGGCACCCTGCAGGCCTTCGGCTTCAGGCCCCGCTTTGTGGGGTTTCTCCAGATGCTGTATGCCTCCACGGAGTGCCTGGTCAAGCTCAACTGGACCCTGACCGAGGCGGTCAGCTTTGGGCGAGGAGTGCCTCAAGGCTGCCCGCTGTTGGGCCAGCTGTACACTCTGGCCATCGAGCCCTTCCTCTGTCTCCTCCACCGGAGGTTGACGGGGCCGGTGCTCCATGAGCCAGAGCTGTGGCTGGTCCTGTCAGCGTACGCCAACGATGTACTCCTCGTGGTCCAGGACCCGGGAGACCTGGCGGGACTGGAGGCTTGCCAGGCCGTCTACTCGGTGGCCTCCTCCGCCCAGGTCAACTGGGTCAAGAGCTCTGGCCTGATGGTAGGGGCCATCTGGTTGGCGGGCCCCCTCCCACCCGCGCTTCAAGCCATCCAGTGGAGCACGGGTCCGCTGCTCTATCTGGGCGTTTACCTCTCTGCCACCCATCCCTCCCTGGAGGAGAACTGGCATGAGTCGGGGGACAGGGTCGCTGACTGGCTGCGGAGGTGGACAGGACTTCTGTGGTGCCTCTTCCTTTAGGGACGGGTGCTGGTCATCAACCAGCTCATCCTGTCCATGCTCTGGCACCGGCTCAACACCCTGGCCCCACCTTTGAGCTTCCTGGCCAACCTCCAGAAGACAATTCTGGAGTTCTTCTGGCCGGGACTGCACTGGGTCTCTGCAGGGATTTTGAGCCTTCCCCTGGAGGAAGGAGGGCAGGGCCTGTGCTGTATCTACAGCCAGGTCCACACCTTCCGCCTCCAGGCCCTGCAGAGATGCCTTTATGGTGCAGGTAGTCCAGTGTGGAGCTGCTTGGCACGCACCTTCCGCCGCCGCTACCAAGGGCTCCTATATGACTGGCAGCTCTTTTTTTCTCGATCTGAGAAGTGGTCTGCGAGCCCCGCCCCCCGCCCCGGCTGCCTCCACCCCACGCCCTGAGCCGGCTGCCAGACCTGCAGCCTGTGCCTTTCCAAACCGCACCCCACCAATATCTGTACATGCTCATGCTCCACACCATCCAGTTCCTCGCCCTTGTGTCCCGCCCCGACACCAAGTGGAGGGACCTGATTCCATCTGCAGAGAGCGAGGATCCCCAGTGGGCCAGCCTGCATTCCACCTTGAACCTGCGGGCCGCCGGGGACATCAGTTGGCGGCTCCTCCATGGAGCCGTGAGCACGGGCTTGTACCTGGCGTGGTTCACCTCTCGTCCTGACACCTGCCCCTGGTGTGGTGTGAGGGGGACCCTAGCACACACCTACCTAGGGTGCGCCAGGTTACAGGCCCTTTGCCGGCTCCTCCAGAACCTCCTATTGAGGTTCCGGCTACACTTCTCCCCACAGCTGTATCTCTATGCACTCCCTATCCGTGGCCCCACAAGTCGCAGAACCTCCTCGCCAACCTCCTCGTGGCATACGCCAAGACCGCCACCTATAAGACCCAGGAGAGGATGTTGGCTGGGGAAGGGGCCTGTGACTGTGGGCCCTATTTCTGGTCCCTCGTCCATGCACACCTCCGGGCAGAGTTCCTCTGGGCAGTGTCCGCTGGCTCCCTCAAGAGCTTCCGGGAACAGTGGGCATTGTCCGAGGTTCTCTGCTCGGTGTCCCCATCTGAAATGCTTATTAACAACCTGTGACCGTCACACCCATCCCTGTTATATCCTTAGTTGTCCCCAGGAATTTTTTGAGGAACGGCCCAGTGCCTCCTCCCTTTAGGCTGGGAGAGGGGTTTTAGAAGTAGGTGAGCTTGCGACCACCTGCCACCGTTCCCTCAGTAGGACCACTCTCCTAGCAGAAGTGGAGAGGGAAGGACATACAGCCTGACCAGTTCCTGGACTTGGATCTGCTCCCACCACAGTCCTGTTATTCCTGCTACTTCCTTCATTATTCCTGCTGCTGCTGTTGGCTGGCCTCTCTCGCTCCCACCCCCCTGCTCTGTGGGGAGTTGGGGGAGAGTTACAGAAAAAGAATTACCATCACCAAGACCACCTGGAGAAGACCACCTTTCCTGCCCCCCAGTTAGTCCTTGCTGCTGCTGCACCTGGAGCCTGCTGCCCTTACAAGAAGACACCACCACTGAGGGGAGGCCTCCAAAGACTGAGACTTTGCTGCTTACAGCTGGGGGTGAGCCTCCAAGAGACTGTACACTCAATATTGCCACCCCCCACCCCCAACTGCTGCCTCCCTGGCCTCCCCTCCAACCACCAAGAAGGCAGCAGGCTCCCAAACTTTAGAACATCTTAGGACTGGTTCTGCAGCAAGGACTACAGAACCCTGCCCCCCCAGCAGTAGCAGCTCCCCTGCCCCATGGCCTAGCATCACCCTTTTTTTTCTCCCCCACCCCCAGTGGCTGGAGGGCTTCCCTTTGTTCTGCCCTCCAGCTAGTTCAGTGCTCCCCACCCTTCCCAGACTCCCCCCCCCCGACCCCCCCCCTCCGTGGGGTTGGTTTTGGGTTCTGGCCCATCCCAGCCCTGAAAGTTTGTTTTTAGTTCCCCTGCCCCACCCCCAGCCAGGGCTGGCCAAGCCATATGTGCCCCTAATCTTTTGTTCTCCCCCTATGTACTGCACCCCTTGATACTCTATTGATCCATCCCACCCAGTGCAGCTGGAGGAGCCGGTCCCTTCCTGCCCCAAAGTTCCTTATCCCCTTTCCCTTGGCACCCTCCTCCCTTGCCTGCAGCCTAGCAGGGAGGAGTGATTTGCCATCCCTTAAGTTCTATATAGTCCACCCCTCATTCACCCCTCTCCCACTGCATGGTTCCCCTCCCCCCTGTTGTTCCTTATCCCAGTCTACCCACCCCAGGTATCCTCTCCTGTTAGTTCCTTTCCAGGAACATGGAGACCTCCCCAGTCCCCCCTGAACCTCTCCCAGAGCTTGTTCCCCCCTCTATCGCTGCAGCTGCCCCCTTGACCACCGCTGCCGCTCCCATCACCTCTAGGGCACCTGAGACAGTGGGCGCAGGAGGGACCTCCACTACTGTTGCCCCGACTTCCTCGGCTGGAAAAAAGAGCAAGGGGAAAAAGGCAAGCAAGGGCCCTGCTGCTCCTGCAGCCCCACCATCAGCCGCGGCCCCTTCTTCCCCTGCCGTTCCCTCCACCAGTTCTGGGGGTTCTTCTGCCCCCAGATCATATGCCCAGGCAGCTGCCACCCCTCCACCCACTGCCATACCATCAGCCCACACTGCCTCCTCAAATACAACCTCGGTGTCCGTTGCCTCCTGGTGGCTGCCTCACCCCAAGTGGAAACTTGTGTGTGGGCAATGGCGAGGGTGGTGGGGCCCTTGGCCATTGTGGCAGCCTCAAAGATGTATGAAAAGATGGTGTTCTTCCTGGCATTGGAGGCTGCTGCACAGGAGATGGTTGGCAGGGGCTTGGCAGTAGGGGCCATCCACATTCCAGTGGAACCCTTGGAGGACCTGGGCATATGGGTGGTTCTCACCTGTGTCCCTCCCTTCCTCCCCAATGCCACCCTCCTTCCCCTCCTTTCCACCCTGGGGAAGCCGATATTGGTCATCAACCCTCTCCCACTGGGCTGTAAGGACCTCGCCCTCCATTGTGTCTTGTCCTTCCGCCGGCAGGTGCAACTTCAACTGCCGCTGGCAGGGGCGCATGATGGGGTGGCATTAGAGGGATCCTTCTTGGTGGCCCATCAAGGGGCCCATTATAAAATCTTTTATTCCTCTGGGGTGGCTTGGTGCTTCCTCTGTAGGGCCAAGGGGCATGTCTGGAGGGACGGTCCCCTGGCCTGGCATGAAGAGGGAGTAACTGGGCCCCCCGAGGCTGTAATGGGCGCCGGCCATACCACCGCCAGCGACCCCAACCACCAGGCCCTAAAGCTGCCTCTGCTCCTCTGTTTAAGAGCACAGCTGCCAGTGCCTCTCGGGATGTGGGGATAACTGCCCCACCAGGAGTGGCAGGGCCCCATCGCCACCCCCATAGAACTACCTGGGACGGGGCCCAGATAGGACAGGACAGCAGCTGTGGTGGCCCCAGATATGGGAGAAGGCACATCCCAGGGGGAGAGTTCCCGTCCCATTGATATCCCTCCCCTATTCCTTCTCCCCAAGAGCCTTCGTCCTTGCCACCTATCCCCGCCCCTGCTGGCCAGCCCTCAAGACACCATCTTAGAGGGCCAGGCTCTCCCCAAGAGGAAGCGCAGCAAGCGAAAGAAAGCTCAGTCCCTCCACAACACATCAGATGGGGAGGATGCCCCCCAGAAATCATTGCGGGGGACTGATACCATTAATATCACCAACATTACCAACAATACTATTGATGCTGATGTAAGGGGACTGATAGCCCCTTACTGAGAGTGAATGAGCCTTTTGATCAGCCACTCCCGCTTGGAAGCAGGACTCTGAAACAGCCAGCCCCAGGGCCAGTGGGAGAGGCCAGTGTCCCAGGATGGCCTGATTGATTGAAAGTGCTCCCCCGCCCCTGAGCTGAAACTGCAGGCTGGACATGCCTGGGCAAGCCAGTGAGTGTGTGTGGGGCCGAGCTAAGGAGGAAGTACTAAGCAGCCAGCAGCTGGGAGCCAGAGGACCCAGGAAGAAAGGCCAGGCTGAGCTGATTTGTGCAGAGCAGACCCACAGCAGCTGGACCAGCAGAAAGCCAAGTGGAGCAGAGCAGAGCTGGAGGCAGTGACAGGGCCAGAGTTGCCTGAAGCTGGGGCAGGAGGCCAAAGAAGGAGCCCAAGGTGCTGAGCTCATCTGTGCAGCCCCACAGCAGGAGGGCCAGAGGAGCCACACTGAACCAGAGCAGCATCTGAGAGCCGGAGTTGCAGCCATCTGGAGCTGGGTGTGGTGAGCAGCTGGGGTGCAGTGAAGGGGGACTGACGCTGGGAAGAAGGGCCCTGCTCCTGGAGCGTGGGGACGTGTGGCCACAGTCGGAGCCTGCATCTGGCCCCCTGGATCATCCAGTCGCAGCCAGGCCTGGGCAGAGGGCTTGCAACGTGGAGGACAGACTGTGAGACTGTTCCTCAGGCCCCAGAGACTCTGTGTGTAGTGCCTCCACACCAGGGGGTGGCACTGAGGGTTTATTGTTCACCTTTTTCCACTTTTTCTTATTGGGTTCTTTTTATTTCTGTGTACTTAAATAAATTGTATATAGTGACTGGTGGGCCAGAAGAGTGGTCAGTGCAGTTAGCACCCCAGAGTGGGGACACCCTAGCCCTGTCCTGAGAGACCACGATAAGAGTGGGGGTCGAGCCCCCAGAAATTCTGGGGCCCAGCCTTGTCGGGGTTACAAGGACTCCCCCAAACGGGAGATTGGGAGGGGAGCCTTTGAGGTCAGGCAGGCCTTGGGGTAAAGGAAGTAGGAGCAGGGACTCAGAGCCTTTTGCTACCCACCTTCACCGGGGTGGTATACAAAGTCTGGGAAGCTCCCCACAAGAGCAGGTCCATTCCCCCGCTTACACTGAGCCGCTTGCTGTGCCCTCTGTTGAGGTTCAGTGGGAGGCTCCAGCCGAGGAGATGGGTGCAATAGAGGAGGGGAGCAGCACTGCCCCCTTACAGGAGGCCACTGTTGTTCCCCCTCCTGGAGAGGCTGCGGATGGAGCTGCTCCTGTCCCCCCTGAACCTGCTTCACCACCACCAACTGTGGCAGGGGGAGACTTAGGCTTCATCTTTGCAGAGATTGAGGCCCTGGGTCTGACTTGGTAACCCCAAGGGAGGATGACCCTCTACCAGTGGACCTTGATCTGGGTGGCAATAATCTTTTGTCACCCCCTCCCTTGCGCCAGACCCAACCTGAACCCCAACCTCTGTCTACTGTCCCTGCTCTTATCCCGGGGACACCCCTGGGTTGCTCCACCTGCCCAGCTGCTATGGGTATTCCAGCGGTGGCCATTGAGCCTTTTGAGGCAACAGCCAGCCTCAAGCAGCCAGGTCCTGGGGTGTTGTCCCCAGTGGGACAGCTGCCCCTTCCCTCACTTGTCTTTTCCCCCATTTCCGATGCTGAGGATGTGGAAAACCAGCTAAAATCAACTCCTATGCCCAGTGTTGGTGCAGATCCTGTTCCTCACTCCTTTTTAGAAAATCCCATGCCCGGTCAAGGGGAGCCACACCCTGGTGGTTCAACCACCAGGGCCCCTACCCCTACCCCTGTTTCCATCACTGTTGTTCCTGACCCTGTTCCCATCCCCCCCCTTAGATGTTCCCCCTAGTGCTACCCTGGCCTCATCCCCTATTGCTGCTGCCCCCAGGATAGTGTCCTTCCCCTTTCCAATTACTGATTCCTGGGGGGTGGCAGCAATAGGTGCTCTGGAACGAACTTCCCATGGTCGGCAAGGGTGACCAGGACCAGTTAGAGCTGCCTTTCACTCTGGCCGAGTTCTCGGAAGCCCTGCATCTCATGCGCACCAACAAATCTCCAGGCACGGACGGGCTGACTGTGGAGTTCTACCATGCATTCTGGGATGTCCTCAGCCCGGACCTTGCCACCTGTTGGGGCCAAGTCTGAGGAGAGCGGAGAGGTCCCCCTTTCTTGCCAGCGGGCACTGCTGGCCCTGCTGCCAAAGAAGGGGGACCGCTGCAATCTCCGGAATTGGCATCCCGTCTCACTCCTCAGCACAGAGTACAAAATAGTAGTCAAGGCCATCTCGCTGTGCCTGGGGTCCGTGCTGCAGGACATGATCCATCCTGACCAGACCTGCACCGTCCAGGGCCAATCCATCTTTAACAATCTCTATTTGGTCCAGGATCTCTTGGAGCTCGGGTGTAGGGATGGTCTGTCGTTCGCCTTCTTGGCCCTCGACCAGGAGAAGGTATTTGATAGGATGGGGACCACGGGTATCTCATGTGCATTTGGCTTTGGGCCCCGCTTTGTGGGGTATCTCCGGGTGCTGTACGCCTCCGCGGAGTGTATGGTGAAGCTCAACTGGACCCTGACCAAACCAGTCAGCTTCAGGCGAGGAGTGCGTCAAGGCTGTCTGCTGTTGGGCCAGCTGTATGCTCTGGCCATTGAGCCCTTCCTCTGTCTCCTCCGTTGGAGGTTGACAGGGTTGGTGCTCCATGAGACAGAGCTAAGGCTGGTCCTGTCGGTGTACACTGACAATGTACTTCTTATGGTCCAGGGCCTGGGTGACCTGGTGTGGTTGGAGGCTTGCCTGGCCATCTACTCTGCAGCCTCCTCTGCCCGGGTCAACTGGGTCAAGAGCTCTGGCCTGATGGTAGGGGCTGGGTGGCCGGTCAGCTCCCTCCCACCCTCGCTTCAGGCCATCCAGTGGAGCGCAGGTCTGCTGTTCTATCTGGGCATTTACCTTTCTGCCACCCATCCCTCCCTGGATGAAAACTGGTATGAGTTAGAGGGCAGGGTTGTTGACTGGCTGCAGAGATGGACAGGACTGCTGCAGTGCCTCTCCCTTCGGGGACGGGTGCTGGTCATCAACCAGCTCATCCTGTCCATGCTCTGGCACCAGCTCAACACCCTGGCCCTGCCCCTGAGCTTCCTGGCCAACCTCCAGAAGACAATTCTGGAGTTCTTCTAGCCGGGACTGCACTGGGTCTCTGCAGGGATTCTGAGCCTTCCCCTGGAGGAAGGGGGGCAGGGCCTGTGCTGTATCTACAGCCAGGTCCACACCTTCCATCTCCAGACCCTGCAGAGACTCCTTTATGGTGCAGGTAATCTAATGTGGAGCCACTTGGCACGCACCTTCCTCTGCCACTACTGAGGGCTCCGATGCAACCAGCAGCTCTTTTTTCTTCGACCTGAGAGGTGGTCCGTGAGACCTCTCTGAGCTGCCAGCCTTCTACCATGACCACCTCCTGACCTGGAGGCTCATTGCGGCTTCCAGGTTGGTTGTACCCACTGAGCGGGAGGATCTCCTCGCGGAGCCCCTGCTACACAACCTCCATCTCAGTGTGCAGGTGGCGGAGGCCCCCTCCATGAGGCGGAGGTTGGTCCTGGCAGGTGTCACCCAGGTTGGAGACCTTCTGGCTTATGCCTGTGGGGACTGGGTGGATCCCCATGAGCTGGCTTGGCGCATGGGGCTCTCCACTCTTCATAACCCCCCCCACACACACACACCTACTCCAGGAGGTAAACGCAGCCTTGCCTCCCACTGCTCTGGTCTACCTTGAACGGGTCCTGGGAGAGGGTACTCCCTGCTCCCCTCTCAGCCCTGGCCTTCTGGAGCTTTTGATCGGGCCTCGGCCCTGTCAGCCCCCCGGCTGCCCCCATCCCACACCCCTAGCCTGCTGCTAGACCTGCATCTGGCTTCTTTACAAACTGCACCCTTCCATTTCACCTGTGGAGGGTGAGGACTGCCGCTGGGCCAGTCTGTATGCCACCCTTACCCCATGGCCTGCCAGGGACATCAGTTGGCAGCTCCTGCACAGAGCTGTGAGCACGGGCGTGTACTTGGCGCAGTTCACCCCTCGCCCGGATGCCTGCCCCTACTGTGGTGTGAGGGAGACCCTGGCACACACCTATCTAGAGTGTGCCAGGTTGTAGCCCCTCTTCCGGCTCCTCCAGAACCTCTTATTGAGGTTCTGGCTGCACTTTACCCCACATCTGTTCCTTTATGCATTCTCTCTCCATGGCCCCACAAAGTTGCAGGACCTCCTTGTCAACCTTCTCCTGGATATGCAAAAGTAGCCAACTATAAAACCAGGGAAAGGAGGTTGGCTGGGGAAGAGGTCGGTATTGTGGGACCTATTTCCGGTCCCTCGTCCGTGCATGTCTCCAGGTAGAGTTCCTCTTGGCGGCATCTGCTGGCTCCCTCAACACCTTCTGGGAGCAGTGGGCGCTGTATAGGGTTCTCTGCTCAGTGTCCCCTCTCTGAATCCATTATTTTGAACCTGTGACCCTCACAACCATTCCTGTTATTCATTAGTTGTCCCCCATAATCAGTTGAAGAAGGAATCAGTGCCACTTCCCCTTAGGCTGAGGGAGGAGTTTTAGAAGTGGGTGGGCTTGCACCCACCCACCTTACTGTCCTCTTCAAAAGGAGCACCCTCCTATACCCATGTAGTCTGACCATGTCACAGTACTTAACTTCATATTTAGTATTTTAACTATTTTTAAGCCATCATTAATTTTACCCCTTTATTTGTTAATTAGTGCACATACTTTTCTATAAACTTTTAAATATTTATTTTAACTTTTTAAAACAAACAAGGAGGCTTGTGGCACTTAAAGACTAACAAATTTATTTTTTGCATGAGCCTTCATTGTAGTTCAGCATTAACTCATTTATGTTAGGTGAAAGATGATCAAGTTATAACACATAATCTGAAAATTTATTTCATGATGGAAAGATCTTTAAAAGTATCATACCCAAGAATAATTTGGAGATCATACAGCCATTGTTTTGGCCCTTCCTATAATGAAAATTACTTCAAGCCAGGGGCTGCTGAACCCCTAGCACCCTTAGTTCCAGCACCTATGACTTATTTTAAAAAAAAAAACAAAATTATAAAACCATAGACTACAAAAGAAAATCTTAAAACTTTTTCAAAAGGCTGTGTATCTGACTGCAAAGAGTTCTTAGACCAAAATTCCTGTGCACATTTTACAACCCAAACATTGGAGCACTTTACTAGGATGCAGAAAGTGAAAAGAATCAAAAATAGAAGAACTGATTTTTTTCCCCCCATTGCCTACATTTACAGAAAAGCAGAAAGTAAAGCACATTAGTAGTTACCAAGTACATTAAACTTTTTAATTTCTTTTTATTTGTGGTGGCCTAAATCAGTGTTGTTATTTGCATCATCAGATTTATGATTTTTGCTGTATTATTTCCTGATTGTTTTAAATTTTATAAACAAACATAAAATGTGGCTCAATTAGGATTTATTCTTATATAATATTAGATACAGCGTCCTTGTCAGCTAAATTTCTAAGTTGTTACATGTAAAAATATCTAGATTTTTTAAGTAGTCCCTGGAATCATGGCTAAAGTTGCCTCATGAGTGTTGTAGTTGCAAAATGTAGCTTTTCCTGATTAGACCTAGTGTATCAGCTGTCCTCTCCAATGAATAAAGCACACTGTGCTATCTATTGACTTCAAGAGCTTATTACTGAATATATCTACAGAAAGAGTAGGAAAGTGAACTTTTAGATTGGCAAGCTACATTTATCATTGAGAAAATGTTTCAATTTGCTCATGATATAAGAATGACATTTTAAATAGATGCATTATATACGTTATAGTCACCATCTGATCAGTGATTCAATTGATCACTGACCATTCATCATTTTGAATACCAATATGACTTTTAGATGTAATATATGGACATTGTTTTTTTTAAAGTTATGAGTTTAGTTCCTACCCAGATTCTCCAGAATGGGCCTTTGCCTAGAGCCTGAGATGACCTAAGGCCTCCAGTGCCTTGTAGCAGGTGGTGGGAAAACTCTGAAAGAGTTCAAGTGCTTTGATATCTGTGGAGAAAAGGCAGTATACAAGAGCTAAGTAAATATGATCTATAGACATAGACACACACAGGGAAAGGAAAAGTGAGAACCTTTTACACTAGGCTTAGCCATCCATGCCTGAGCTGAGCCCTTATTGTTCTGTTTGATGTAACACACTCATACAAAGGGTATCTTTATTGTTCTATTAGATAATTTCCTTAATTTGTGTGTGTGTGTGTGTGTGTGTGTGTGTGTGTGTGTGTGTGTGTGT